>WBMV01006431.1:38023-129906 GCA_013396655.1 Campylorhamphus procurvoides
CCACCCTCCTCCCTGGGCAGGAGCTGGGAACAGTTTCATCACAGGAAAAGGGAGAGGCCTCATGGCAAACAACTGTGGGACTGCCTGCCTCCCAGGCATCTTCCTCCTCCTCCTCCTCCTCTTTCTCCACCCCTATTTTGTCTCTGTCCAATTTTTGGCTCTGCTGCCCTGAGCAGTCTCAGCCCCAGATTCCAGCACATTTCACTGTCCCATTTCACAGGTTCCACTGGGGATCCTTTGAGTCCCTGCAGAGTTTATTGCAATGTTAACCTTTCCCAGCCCTCCACCTGCACTTCAGCAGCATCTCCAGATTTGGCTGGAAACATTATCTAAGATCACCTGGGAAGCTCGGTGTGTTGCAAGGGCTTGGACAATCCTACCAGACATAACTGCAGAGGAAATTGCCACCTCATAAAGCAGCTTCCACCTTAAAGCATCTCGGAATTAAAACATTCCTTTCAGGAACCATTTGTTCAGTAACTTCTGTCTCTGATCCTGGCCAGGATTTCCAGAAACATTGAATCATCAGGCTTCTTCAGTTTTAAGGAGCTAAGCTTCACTCTTGAGGTATATTGCCAGATTCTAGGGGGAAAATAGCATTAAATCTTCCTTTCATTTATTAAACAGAAAGCTTTTAAATTGCACACCAGCACCCTCACTGGTATTCAAACCATCCTGTGAAGGGAAGGCAGGAAGCTTGGTCCTCATGAAAGGAACAATGATACAAAAGATGTAATAAACACCTTTCCAGAAAAAAACAGAAAACAAACCGAACCCAAAACAAAGCCCTTCTGCAGAATTATCCAGAGGACACAGATTCGTGTCCATGCTCCTGTGTCAGGGGTGTCAGCAGCTGGAAGCAGCAGTTAAACAGGACAGAACCAAATGGCTCCATGAGCCAGAGGGGCTGGAAGCACATGGGAGAACTTTGTTTACTCTCAAAGGGTTTCTCATTGTAATGATCTAAAATTATCCCCCGTACTACATTAAATATTGTAATGAACCATTTAAATTCCTACAGTGCAGGGGAGGTCTTGGTCCTTGGATGTTTCAGAGATGAAGTGGAGCAGGAGGTGGAACGTGAGGTGTGTCCTGCTGCGTGGGCCGGGTGTGCTGGGAGGGGCCTGCACAAAAAGCTGTTTCCACAAACACTGTAAAGCCATAACAAACAAATCTCTTATTTAGCAACAACCAACACCACAGAGGCTGAGGGAGAAAACAGTAATATCCCAAATCAGTACAGGAAGGTGGGTATCACACAGGTTCCACCTACGAGGTAGGACAGGTGACAGACTGGGATTTGCTACGGATCAGGTGCCTGGCAGAAGGACAGGGGTGAGAGGCACCCAGGGGAGAAAATCTGAAGGAAAAATGACATTTGATGTTGTTTATTGACTTAATCCCCAACCCAGGAACTTCACCCTTCTCCTCCAAGTATGTTTGTATTTGTGCTGCAGAGGGAAAACATCCAGATGGAATGATGAATTCCTTTCAGGAGTGAGAACGTGACCTCTGACATTCCCAGGAATGTCAGCAAAGACCAGCCCAGGGCCAGGACACTTTCCCAGGTCTCTTGACCATCCTGTACCTGCATTTGGTCCAAACATGTGAGGGGATTTCCCTGAAACAACCTGCCTCACTTCCATTCCTCTCAGCCTGCCACAGAGCTGCTCTGCAGTTGTTGTAATGCCATTTTTCATAATTAAATTGTGATTTATAAAACAATTGTTGAGGGGTGACTGGAATAATTGCTGACATGTGACAATTGCTCATGTTCTCTGAGTTTTTATGAGATATTACAAGGAAGTCAGAGTGGTTCATTGTACCTACAACACACATCCTGTGACAGGCTTTCCAAAGGCATAAAGCAATAAAGGACTAGAAATAAAGCACAAAGGATAAATATAAACCTATGAAAATATCTGTTAACTATAAAACCCAGCCAGAATTCCTTGACAAATTTCTGAGCATTAGAAGAGAGGCAGGAACCCATCCCTGTCCCGTGTTGTGGCAGTGTTGTTGTGTTGAGAGGGACGTGACCAGGACGAGGTGAGTGGGATGAGTTTCTTTCAGGTGACTGTAAGCCATGCACTAGATCTCAGCGAAGATCTCCCTAGTTCAGAGCCACCCAACAGAAATTACATGTTTTGTATTAATAAACAAATGGTCACAAACACTTAGAGGAAGGGTTAAGCCTCCTGACACTGCCAAGCATGTCCCTTTGGCAAATTAGGGCTTGCAGATACACATGGAAAGCGGGTACTCCCTCCCACGGCGACACCCTCTGTCTCAGGTATAAATGCAGAGGAGGCCAGCAGGGATCTGGGGCTATGATTGCAGGACAGCTGTAAGGCCAGCTCGGAGCTGTCACCTGAGTTTGCTGCTGCTGCCACCATGAGCTGTGGCTCGAAGCAGCCCCTGAAGAGCTGCCTGCGAGGGGGCAGTGGTGGCGGTGCCAGTGGAGGGGGCAGCTCGCACTGCTCGGCCTCCTCGAGGGGGATCTCCTCCAGGAGCAGCACTGGGGGCAGGGTTTCTGGCAGCAGTTGTGGTGGGGGCAGCTCCCGGAGCAGCTGTGGGTATGGGGGCATCAGGCACGGCAGCTACGGAGGGGGAATGAGCAGCCAGAGCTGGGGAGCAGGGATGGGTGGTGGGTACTGTGGGGCAGGAATGGGGACTGGCTTCAGGTCAGGGGGGAGAGGCTTTGGGGCCGGTTATGGAGGAGCCTTTGGTGGAGGTGGTGCTGGTTTCAGTGGTGGCAGCTTCGGCTTTCACGGAGGGAATGTGGGAATTCTCTCCAACGACGAGAAGCTGACCATGCAGAGCCTGAACGAGCGCCTGGCTTCCTACATGGAGACCGTCAGGAACTTGGAAAAGGAAAATGCTCAGCTCGAACAGTTAATCAGGGAGTGGTACCAGAAGCAAGGCCCGACTGGCCCAAAGGACTACAGCCAGTACTATGGACAAATTGAAGACCTCCAAAACCAGGTAGGATGGTCTTTGCTGAAGCAGTTTAAGCACTGACAGACTGAGGGGTTCTCGGGGAATGTCCTCCCAACATGTTGTTTCTCTTCCAGATTGTGGCTGCGGCCGTGGAAACCCACAAGGTACTTTTGGACCTGGATAACACGAAGATGACTGCGGAAGACTTTAGAATAAAGTAAATATATATTCCTCTTTTCCAGCCATGGATTTCCTCCTGCTTTCCTGAACTCCAGGAACTCAGTCCATAAAGAAATACCAATCCACAGAGACTTGGGTTCCTCCTGGTTCCATGGCAGTGCAACTGAAATGATGTGTGAAACTTCGAAATTTCCAGTATTTCTGCCTGTGGCTGCAGAGCCAGAGCTTACAAAAAGCTTTATTTTTAAGGAAATAAGACTAGTAGTTTCCTGCCACTGAAAGTAAGGTGAACCAGATAGATGGAAAGAGACTACAGAATACATTTCAATATTGAAGTTGAATAATAAGCTTTAAATTTATTCAGTATAACTTTATGTTATGTAGTACTATTAATGTTAAATGTTAAGTACTGGCTGAGGATTTCCTAATTCTGCTAGTTGAGAAATGGTATAAAGCGGAGACACAAAAGCAGACACTGATAGTGGAGCAGGTGAACTTTTCCACAAAAAGCATCAGTAGGAGCAGGGCTGGGATGGCAGGAGCTGAGCTGGGATGGCAGGAGCTGGGCTGGGATGGCCAGAGCAGGGCTGGGATGGCAGGAGCTGGGCTGACCCCTCTGCACCATCCCTGGCAGGTACGAGACCGAGTGTGGGCTCCGGCAGAACGTGGAGGCCGATCTGAACAGCCTGAGGCCGTTCCTGGACAGCCTGACCCTGAGCAGGTCCGACTTGGAAATGCAGTTTGAGTCTCTGAAGGAGGAGATGATCGATCTCAAGAAGAACCACGAGGAGGTAAGAGCACCCAAACCAACAAACCCCAAAGCAGAGATGTGGGGAGGTGCTGCAGGTGAAATGCTCTGCATGAAATACTCACCAAAGGGCAGGGCCAGGCAGTGCCAGGGTGGCCCCGAGCTCAGCCCCTCAACAAGCACTGGCTGTACCTGCACCACAAACCCCACCAGAACACACAGATGTTTGCTGTTGGAAGGCTCCCTTTGTGCTCATTGTCCTGGGCTTGTGTTTTCTCTGCAGGAAATGAAAGAGCTGCAATCCCAGTCTGGGGGGGATGTGAGTGTGAAGGTGGACGCTGCCCCAGGAGAGGATCTGCTGAAAAAACTCAATGAGATGAGACAAGAATATGAAGCCATTATTCAGAAGAACCGTGCAGAGGTTGAACAGTGGTACGAAAGCAAGGTAAATTGGGACAGTTGGGATGTTCATGTTGAAAAGAAAAGCACCAGCTCTTGGTAGGAACCTCCTGTATGGAATGACACAACATCCATTGCTTTTAGGAAATAATGATAGAATCCCTTTGATCAAAATGAAGAAAATCACAAGGGTGCTTGAACTGCTCTGGCAGAGCCACACAAACAAGTTTATACTGCCATGTTGACATTGGAAGTGAAACTCAGAAACCCCAATTCTGTACGTGAATTTTTCAGATGGAGGAAGTGAGTCAGCAAGTCCACTCAAGTGGCCAGGAGATACAGTCGAGCAACCAGCAGATCTCTGAGCTGAGACGTGAATATCAGAGCCTGGAAATTGAGATGCAGTCGCAGATGGGCATGGTAGGTAATGATTGCTCCTGGTCCTTGGATGGACAAAGGACTCGGGGGCTGCTGGAGGGACAGGAGGGCGGCTGTCCTGGCACAACAGTCTGTGAGGATGTTTAGTGCCATTTGGGGTATAAGAGTGATCTGATCCTGCCACCTCCCCACCAACCCTGCATTTTGGTTCCCTTTGCAGGCAGACTCTCTGCAGTCCAACCTGGAGGACACGGAGCGCCGCTATGGCCTGCAGCTGCAGCAGATCCAGGCCATGATCAGCCCCCTGGAGGAGGAGCTGGCCAGCATCCGCTGCGAGATGGAGAGCCAGAACGAGGAGTACAAGATGCTGCTGGGCATCAAGACCCGCCTGGAGCAGGAGATCCAGCAGTACCGGGCCCTGCTGGAGAAGGGGCAGCACGGCCTGAGGTACAGAATTAGGTACTGGCATCAATTAATTAACTTGCTATCGCTACAATCAGGGGAGGGGAAAGCAGCACTGTTTATGTTAGGAACTGGTGCAACTGATTAATCATCAACGTATTTACTACAACCACAAGAACACACATGGAATCTAAACCTTAGCTGGCAGCGTGCAAAGCTGCGCTTTTACAAAAGTAGTCAGAATTATAATTTGCCATTTTTTCCCCCAAGTATCACGAGGAAGTGCCATTATCTGGAAAATGAAAGGTAAGAAGGAAATAACACGCCCGTCCTCCTTACAGCCACGCACAGGGAGGAGCTGGTGGTGGATCTTCTGGAGGAGGAGGAGGTCATGGAGGAGGAAGCAGTGGAGGAGGAAGCAGTGAAGGAAGAACTGGAGGATCCTATGGAAGATCTTCCTCTTCTGAAAGTGGAGAAGGAGGGAGTGGAGGAAGAGCAGGAGGTGGAATCTGTGGTAAAGCTTCAGGTGGAGGAGGTGGCTGTGGTGGAGGAGGAGGGGGCAAGTCCTGCCTCTCCCGCTCTTCATCTTCCCAGTCCCAGCCTGGCAACTCTTCTGAAAGCCCAGGTAAAAATGGAATAAAAAGGTACATCCTGCCATTGACGATTCTCTCTGAATAGCAGGAAAGGATGTGACAACTTCCGTCCTGGAAATATTTTGCCATTTTTTCCCGGCTGTGTTTTAAGGCCACTCTGACATTTGTTCTTGGTCAGTGACAAATCATGGCAGTGACTCAGACAAAGAGGATGGCACCAAGGGTTGTGTAGGAAGAGGAAATGGAGGGGGAAGAGGGGTCCAATCCAAAGCATGCAGGGAAGAAGGGAAGTCAGTGGTTAGAAATGTAAGTGGTGTGGAGGGGTAAAGCAGGGCACAACACTTGGAACACCCCAGAGGGTTAAAATAGAAGGGACATTGGCTGCAAAATACTCAAACAGCAAAAGACAGGGAGTGACCCAAAGGTCTGATCCGTGTCTGATTCCCCGGCTGTGGTTCCAGGAGGTGCTGAAAACATGAAGCTCTGCCTGGAAGGGAACAAAACACTGGAGAGAGGAGCAACCATGGAGGAAGTGTCCAACGCCATAAAACACATGAGACTGGGTAAGGCTCCAGGTCCTGGCAGCACCTCAGACAAACACCTGAAAATGGGGAAAATTAACAGGAAGCTGTGATTTTTAGAAAGGTTCACTTCCACTTTGGATTATTTATGAAAAGATGGAAAATGACCCTGCTTTGAGGCCTCATCAGTGTCCCCTGGTCTGTGTCCCAAACACGCTGTTTCCACCACAGACTGGCAGTGATGACACGAATTGGCTCCTGCCCAAAGGGCCTGAGGCCACCAGTGCAGACAGCAGGAACAGCACACGCTCTCCTGGTGCTGAAAACAGAGGCACTGAATTCAGGAGGATTTTGTGTCATGAAGAAGATTCTTTAGGAAAATCTTATTTTGAAAGATTCATATGTAGGCTTTGCAAACACCTCTGTAAAAACTGACTCCTCTGATCAAACATCCCACCTGACCTGCAACACTCTGACACTATTAATGCTTAGTGGGCAAGATTAAAACACATTATGTGTTATCTATCTCTAACCTATAAAACTCTGTTGCAAATATCCATACACACAAAAATGCAGATTCTAACTTTGTCTGTATTTGGTTTATCCTGCTCAGTCACGTGTAAAGTGGTTGGCACTCCCACACAGAAGCAGGTCTGTGTAGTTCAACGCTAAATCTGCACACACAGGTACAAACCTCAGTCTGAAACTGCTCCAGCCTTGCTGGAAGGGAGGGAACAGCCCTGGGGCACGAGAACTGCACAGGGGATACTCGTGGAGGCACATGGGGTTCAAAATGCTGAATGAGCTAACACTTCTTCAGAGAAATTCTTGCTTCCCTCCATCTTTCAACAGGGAGTTTTAGGAGGTCTGAGGAGTGATTGGCAGGGCTGGCATCTTTCTTTGGACCAAGCAAGACACTCGGAGCACGGCCGGACACGGCTCTGCCACGGGCAGGAGCCAACACTTGTTGAAGTTACTGACCAGAGCTCTCTGCATGTCCTGCTGCTGCTTCCACCTCTATTTCTGTTCCCAATCAGCGTTACCTGAGTTAATCTCTCCCGTGATTGGTGTTCCTGAGCAATAAATGCTAATAAATCTTTGCTTGTGTCTGATGCAACCAGAAAACTGTGCCTGGTTCAAGTTCCTTTAGGGGAGATTTTGGGGTTGAATCAGTGACAAATATCAAGCCCTACCTGTAGAACACACAATTGTGTGTCAGATTCTCCATAAGACCCAAAGCTGGCAGTGCCATGTGCACCATTTAAGACTTGCTGGGCAAAGCTTTGCAGACTACACTGCTGGGAACTGATGGGAAAATTCAGTCAGCAAACATACCCCCTTCTGCTCCTGACTTCTGTCAGGGACAGGAGGGTGGGCTTCAGGAACTGACCATTCCCTAGAAAACCTCTTTAAAATATGAACTCCGTGGTGAATTTCACTTGAAAATAACCCAGAGGGTTTTCTCACACAACAGCTGCTCACAATACATCCCTCCTCCTGTGCACTCCTCCACACACCTGCCTGAGCCCAAGCAGGGCTATCACTGCTCTGAGTCTTCCTCCCTCCGTTTTACAATCCCCAGGTTTGTTTTCTCCCTCCGAGGAAGGCATCAGCCATGGGAGAGGGTTGGGAAACCCAGGCTGAGTGGGAGGCCGTGGGAACAGGAATCCCGAGCGCCCCAGATCGGGCAGAGCCGTGCTGGTGATTCATGGCCTTGCCTTACACCGGGCTCTCAGCCATCTGATTGGAATTGGAAAATGAAGAGAGTAAGATGAAATTTCTTTTTCCTGACCAGTGTCTCTCTGGGGGCCTGAGGGACCAGCTCACCTGCATGCAGGACTCCTGCACGTGCTGATGGCCCTGACCTGACACCACAGCGATGGTGGTGATCATTTGCAGGGATACCCCAACTCCCCCCGATGCAAAATCACCTTCTTCATTTTAACCCCTTGCACATCACTCTTGTCCCTGCTTTGCTCCCTGTCCCCTGAGCCTGCTTTCTCTCATTTCTCTGCTCACTTTCCACCTCTGGCAGGAGGTGCCAGCTCTTTCTCAGACCTGTCTGTCCAAGGCATCAACTGACAGCCCAAATTCAGGAATCCTCCCAGTCCAGGAGCCCTCCCTGCTTCTCACACCTCCCCTCGGAGCCTGCCAGGTTAACCTGCAAAATGTTCCTGCCCAGTGCCTGCTCCGTGGTGTCCCAGGGTGAGTCCCAGGCTGTCCCCTGGCCCCACAGTGACACCCCAGAGCCTGTTGGGGTGGCTGGATACACAAAAAGCCTTACTTAGTCATGGCATTAGTGCTCATTACAGACAAAAAGCAGACTGAACTGAGGTGGTTTCTTACCAGACCCTTGAAGAAAACACCAGTTTAAGGATTCTTTCCTTTGCCCATTTTGTATTAGAGAGTCTGCAGCTGGGTTAGCACCAGCACTTGTTTGCTGAGAGACCAGGCTGACCTGGAGGAACAGAGCTAGAAACCCCAAACCATTGCAAAGAGGGAGTAAGAAATACAGATATTGTAGTGCCAGGTGTCAAAGCTTAGGGAAGGCTCAAAGTGGGGCTGAGTGATCCTGAGGAATGAGGAGAACTTTGCACTTTTTATTTATATGCATTTCGTTAGGGATTAATCAGCGTAATAAGCTTTAATTTTATGGGCACAAAATGTTGCAATTCGGATACTTATCTGGTGCTCCTATTAGTGCTCTGAAAAGATAATTGTGGGACGTGTTGGAACAAGATCTTCAGAGCAACCCTGGGCAAAACTCAGTGTGCACACGCACAGATGTCATTTCCAAACTGCCTGTGTGTATGCTCTGCTGATCTCTCTTTTGCTGAGCATTAATTGGCCTATTAATTGCCAAATGCTACCCGGGCTGTATTCAGGGGCTGCAGAACAAGCACAGCAAAATTCACCATTTCACTGAGCTGGGGGGAAGGAACCTGCCATCTCCCAGAGCCCACCTGGCTCAGTGTGAGGCTCCCAGTGGTTTAATCATGAGGCCTGATGAAAACAAGAGAGCAAGAGTGAAGGGAGGTCGGCTGGGCTGCCCCTTGCGCTGGGCTGAGGGGATCTGGTACAGGGCTGGAACATCCCAGCACTGCAGGCTGGGGGAATAAACATCCTCATTCTGCTCTGGCTGGGAAACTGCAATGTTATATAACATATGGATGCTGTATATACACAGGAACATAATGATTCAGCTGTGCATCACCTATGGGAAAGAGGCGAGAGAAGGTCCTAAAGCTGCCCTTTCCTTTAGGTAATTCCATAAATTCACACCATCCTATAACAAAGAGGAAAGCATCGGAGAACAAAACCAAGCTCAGAAATGGAAAATTCATCCTGTACACAGGAACATAATTGTTCAGCTGTGCATCACCTATGGGAAAGAGGCGAGAGAAGGTCCTAAAGCTGCCCTTTCCTTTAGGTAATTCCATAAATTCACACCATCCTATAACAAAGAGGAAAGCATCGGAGAACAAAACCAAGCTCAGAAATGGAAAATTCATCCTGTTCACAGAATAGATCTTCTCTTGTTTGTAAATATATGCACAGTTAAATATTTTCTTTCATTGCTTTGGGTTTTTAAAGCATTTTCCAAACCTGCAATAAGAAGTCCCCATTCTCCAGTATGGAGAAACCCCTTTTGTGGAAAAATACACTGAGAAATAAAACAAGAAACAATGTGGGTTTTTGGAAAATACAGAAACAGAGTAAGAGACTCTTTTGGCCATTTTTTCACTTGTTTTAATAATTCCAGGGAATGTTTTGCTCACTATCTCTTACCTATAAACTGTTCTGGCCTGGCTATGGAAAGTATCTCTAAGGATTATTCCCAGAATCTCTGATGGGAATTTGAACATGATAATCCATCTTACTCACTGCAGCAGAGTTTGTGGCAGAGGCCCCACTGACAGAGAGACATTCCCCAGACAAAAGCATTAAACAGCACTAAAAAGAAACAGCATTTTGCCCACAGGAACCTCCAATAAGAGACTGTGCAGAAGCAGAAACTGTTTACGCTGCTGGGGTGTCACTGCCAGCCTCCAGCTGAGAATCAGGAGAAATTATCCCATCACCAACCTGCTCAGAATCTTTCAACATCTTTGAGCCATTGAGAGATCAAATAGCAAGATAAAATCGGGAGCTTTTGAAAGCGATTGCCTAAGCAGCAATAGAGCAATGCTGGCACAGGCACGGAGCAAAGGCCGGGAGGATGGAGGAGGTTAGAAAATGGCAAATAATCCTGAATTGACAACTCCCCACCAAGGCAGCCTTTGGAAAGCGAGGACTGCACTGCAGCCCCATCTCCAGGAGCTGCTGGGGCTGCTGGGAGCAGGACAGCAGAGCACAGATGGTGGTTCCACTGGGGTTCCCCCTGCTCCTGTTACACCTCATAACTCCCTACAGTCATCAGAGAGCCCATAACCCCCCGGGGAGGAGGGAGGGAGGTCACAGCCCAGAACTGTCACTGGGACACTGCGTCCCCTCCTCTGAGCACAGGGGACAGTTTGGGGCCATCTGCAGCAAAACACAAGCCTGGTGTTTGCACATCCACCTTCAGACACTGGCTCAGGATCATTTCCTTTGTGGTCTCAACAGTCTGATCTCAACTGGCTTTTCTCTCAGGATGCTATTTTAGAATCTCGAGGATGTCTGCTCTAAGAGCAGGAGATGCAATTACTTTATCACCTGCAGTATATGACACTTTAACAATAGAGAGCGTGAGCTGCTTTATATTAAATTATAAGAAGTCTTCCCACACAGCAGTTTTCAGATAACTGCCTGCAATAATACAGCTTTTAATTGGGCTACAATTGACTTTATAATACAATTAAAGTATCCTTGGTCTTCCTCCTACTTTAGAGCAACAGCTCTTTGGTGAAAAACCTCCAATATTTTTTTCTCTCTGAGTTCTGGGACTTGGCTGGCTGTGTGTTATCCTGGTGCTTTCTTCACAAAGGAGGGAGTTTGATTTTTAAATCAGAATCCCTCTGCATTGCTTGAAATAGCCTGCTTGTATCACTAAATATGTTCTCTAAGTGCTGGCAGGGACACACGAGTTGGACAATCTCTAGAGACAAGTCACACAGTGCTATGAATAAAACTCTTGCACTATCACATATGGTGAGAAAAGGAATATAAGGTGTGTAGAAAATCTGAAATACACAACATAGGAAAGAGCAGAAGGAAACAAACAACAATCTTTGGCAACAGCAACTACAGAATCTTAGCAAAGAAAGCACCTATTTCAGGAAAACCTAAATGAAGAGAATGTCACCCAGAAGAAGTGAGATGTTCAACCTGAATCAAGCCCCAGAAGCCAAGCCGTGGGCTGGATTGCCTGATAGCTGCACAAAAATACTGTTCAGCAAATTATTCTTGGCACAAACAAGAACTTTGGTAAATGCCCTGGGAGAGGGAAACACCCTGATGGTGACACCCAGTGTCAAACGTATAAATACGGAGCGCTGGGGATGAAACTTTGCAGTCCTGAAGCTTATCAGGCTGTGCAGCTAAATTTGGGTTGTGGTTTGACTCCTGCCTGCTGTCACCATGAGCTGTGGCACCAAGTCCTCGAGCATCAGAATTAGCAGTGGAGGTGGTGGTGGTGGTGGAAGGTGCAGCGGTGGAGGTGGTGGAGGGGGTAGGTCTGGAGGATACTCCTCAGTGTCCACAAGAAGATACACCTCGTCTGGAGGCAGCGGAGGCTTCTCTGGGAGAAGCTTTGGAGGAGGAGGCTCCAGGAGCAGCTATGGAGGGGGCTTTAGCAGCGGCAGCTGTGGGAGGATCAGCCGTGGCAGCTACGGAGGGAGAATGAGTGGGGGGAGTTACGGAGGAGGAATGAGCTGCGGAAGCATGGGAGGAGGATTTGGGTCAGGAGGGGGAGGATTTGGGGGAATGGGAGGTGGTTATGGAGGTGGCGGATATGGTGGAGGTGGTGGATTTGGTGGAGGGGGATTCAGTGGCCTTGGGGGTAGTGGTGGCAGCTTTGGTGGAGGCAGCTTTGGTGGAGGCAGCTTTGGTGGGATGGGGTTCGGAGACGACTCCGGATTGCTCAACACAAACGAGAAGTTGACCATGCAGCACCTCAACGACCGCCTGGCTTCTTACCTGGATAAAGTGCGGCGCTTGGAGGAAGAAAATGCTCAACTGGAGCAGCTCATCAGGGAGTGGTACCAAAGCCAAAGTCCCTCTCAGGGCAAGGACTACAGCCAATATTACAGGACAATCGAAGAGCTGCAAAACCAGGTATGATGTCCTTTGGNGCGGAAGCATGGGAGGAGGATTTGGGTCAGGAGGGGGAGGATTTGGGGGAATGGGAGGTGGTTATGGAGGTGGCGGATATGGTGGAGGTGGTGGATTTGGTGGAGGGGGATTCAGTGGCCTTGGGGGTAGTGGTGGCAGCTTTGGTGGAGGCAGCTTTGGTGGAGGCAGCTTTGGTGGGATGGGGTTCGGAGACGACTCCGGATTGCTCAACACAAACGAGAAGTTGACCATGCAGCACCTCAACGACCGCCTGGCTTCTTACCTGGATAAAGTGCGGCGCTTGGAGGAAGAAAATGCTCAACTGGAGCAGCTCATCAGGGAGTGGTACCAAAGCCAAAGTCCCTCTCAGGGCAAGGACTACAGCCAATATTACAGGACAATCGAAGAGCTGCAAAACCAGGTATGATGTCCTTTGGCTAACTTTGAATCAGTTCTTATTGGAATGGCAGTGTTTGGGGTGACGTTCCCTCTCCTGTGTTTTGGCCAGGAAGCAGAGCCGTGTGGGGCCCAAGCCTGGCTGCCAGTTTTGCCCTGTGTGTTCTGGCACACATGGATTTGGTATGGGAGGCATCGCTGGGGGCAGTGGCAGAGCAGTTCCAGACCCCCTCACAGGGCCTGTGCTCTGCTCCCTTCCTGCTGCACTGCTTGGGTTGTGCCACGACTGCCACATTAATTGGGTATTTTTGTGAACATACAGGATGAGCAGCAGGCACAGTCAGCCCCAGTCCAGCCCTCAGCCATTTAACACTCCCGTTTCTCCTGCATGAACATGGCTGTTCCCAAAAGCAATGGCAATTCTGCTTTCCCACTGGTTTTGAATATGAGAAGTTTATTTAGTTATTATTTCTAGCCAGGTAATTTTAATGGATATCTGTAAACCAAACTGACAGTAAGGGCACTTTCTTCTACCTGGTAGCAATAAACTCTGACCTCTCAGTAGCTCCTGCAACACTTGTCAGGCCTGACATGGCCACAAAGCTGTTCTCAAAGTGTTTGTGCACAGGAGTTCCCTGCCTCTTGTGACAGACTGAAAAGACAACTGATGAAATAACACCTGCCCTCTCCCTTTCAGATTGTTGGAGCAAATGTGGACCTGAACAGGATGCTCCTCGACATGGACAACACCAGGATGACTGTGGATGACTTCAGACTGAAGTGAGTGGTTCTTCTCCTGGCTTGTTCCACCTTGCTTCTTTTTACCCCCATGAGTTCCCATTGCCAATTAGTCTTTGCAGAGGTTGGACCCTCTTGGCTCTGAGATAGAATATAGAATTGTTGAGAAAAGCATTCTGAGAAGGATTGCTTTGGGTTTTCACTATTGTTTTTATCTAGACAAGTTCTTGAAGAGACACATTTAAGGGATTCCAATCTGAGTTTCTTCATCCTTGCACATTGATTTTAAGCATAATCCTCATGGTGTAAATCTCACAGAGAGAAACTGCACTGAATTCAAACAAACCTATGGGAGGCAGAAAGAGAATTATGTCCTCTCTTTTAAGAATTGACAAATGGGATTAGAGACCAGAGATGTAGGATGGGGACTGCCCATAACTGCGATACCAAACGAGGAGGTTTGGCAGCACTTTCACAGTCTGTCTTGTCTGTTCAGGTATGAGACTGAATACACTCTCCACCAGAGTGTGGCAAGTGATATCAATGGATTACGCCCACTTTTGGATCAGCTGACTCTAGCCAGGTCTGACCTGGAGACACAGTTTGAATCCCTCAAAGAGGAACTGATCTTTTTGAAGAAGAACCATGAAGAGGTAAGTTTTTCCACAGTTTGATAATTAACAACACAACACTCAGAGAATTTCCCTGGATTTTCCCACCAGCAGTAACCAAGTTTTGGCCACTGGCTTTGATCATCCAGCTTGATTTTGAGGAGTGTGGAGTGTCCATAGCTGCCCTCAGCTGACATAATGAAACAAGTGGGTCAGTACATGGCAAAATGAGACCAGAGGGGTGAAAGACTTTCAGCACAAAGTACAATTTGGTTGCTGAAGTCGTGGAAGGGAAATTGGACAGAATACATGCAGGAGTCAAAAGGCTCCTCTCTGCAGGGAGATTTCCCACTGAGAAGGAAAGAGTCCCACAAAGAGCACCATGCACAGAATTGTTTATGACCCTCTGGAGGGAAGGGCAGGGTCACTGTGGAGGTGGTGGCTGGTTGTGAGCCACTGGAGCCTCAGGCATGGCTGAACTGTGCCATGGCAAGGGCAGATGAGGCCCCTTGGCAGGAGCTGGGTGAGGATCCCTGTCCCTTTCCTTCCCTGTATTTGAAACGATGCCATTTCTCCTCAGCTTCCCCCTGTGAGAACCTCATGAGGTTTTGTGGTTTATTTTTTTCAGGAGATGAAAGGACTGCAGTCCCAGACCAGTGGGGATGTGAGTGTGGAGGTCAATGCCACTCCTGGCATTAACCTCATGGAGAAACTGAACGAGATGCGCTGCGAGTACGAGAGGCTCATTGAGAACAACCGCAAGGAGGTGGAGAGCTGGTATGAAAGCAAGGTAAAGCACAGCAGGCTTTGGGAGCTCAATCATGCACAAAGTACTGCGCCTCTTTGCATCCAGCAGACAGAAAGCAACTTACCATGTGTTATTTAAGGGATGTTAAATTACTTTAAGCAGTTTCCTGTAATAGATCAGTCCTGGAGTATGAGGTTATGTAGTAAAGCCCATACAGCTCCTGTGTTCCAGCAGCCAGGTGAATGACACAGGGTGTTGGCAGAGTGGCTTGTGGGAAATAAAGAGTCTGGATTGCATCTTTATTCTTACTAATTGCTTTCTCAATGCTTTTTATGATAACCATGCAGTGACTTATTTTGATCAAAAATGCCTCAATTTCATATGTGAATTTTTCAGATGGAAGAGGTTAATCAACAAGTCCACTCAAGTGGCCAGGAGATACAGTCGAGCAACCAGCAGATCTCTGAGCTGAGACGTGAATATCAGAGCCTGGAAATTGAGATGCAGTCGCAGCTCAGCATGGTAAGGACAGTCACTTGCTTCACCTGTGACACAGGCTGGATGTGGGAAGAAGGGTTACACCCAGCAGGTAACCTGTCCGAGCAGAACGGGACACTGGATCACTTATCTTTAAAGATACACCTTTTATCTGGCTTGTGGAGATCCCCTGGTTTTCCACAGAAATAAGTTAAAGTCACCACATTCCCACCAACCCTGCATTTTGGTTCCCTTTGCAGGCAGACTCTCTGCAGTCCAACCTGGAGGACACGGAGCGCCGCTATGGCCTGCAGCTGCAGCAGATCCAGGCCATGATCAGCCCCCTGGAGGAGGAGCTGGCCAGCATCCGCTGCGAGATGGAGAGCCAGAACGAGGAGTACAAGATGCTGCTGGGCATCAAGACCCGCCTGGAGCAGGAGATCTGTCAGTACCGGAGCCTGCTGGAGGAGGGGCAGCAGGACCTCGTGTACGTACCCTGGCAGAACACAGCACCCTGATCAGCCACAGGCAGGAAATAAACAGTCAGATTTGGGGCTGAAATGGGGCTAATGCGGCTGGTCTTGGCCAATCACCTCCCAGGGCTGAGGGATTTCCTTCTGTTCAGAATATAACTCATGTGAGGAAAAATTAATGCGGATATTCTGAACTACCAACTTGGGGCTGGGCAGGGAAACCCCCAGACAGAGCCTTCCCTTTACCTGGTTCAAACAGGAAAAAGGCTGTAAGCAAAATATCCAACTATAGTTTTCCAAACTTTCATAAAAGTCTTTGAAAGTTCAAGCTATTTCAGTTTCCCTTATGCAGTGCTTGGAAGTGGTGCCTGAAGGAGCAGCTCAGGCTGCATTCTCCACTTTCCAATTTTGGGCCATACAGTGATAAAGCAGCACTGCCAAATATTGCAAGAAATTCTTGGCAGAACATGGGAAAATCAAAAGCTCTTTTATCCAAGCTGACACAGAAAGAGAGGCTGATTTTGGCACTGCACCAGCTGTCTTGTTGCTCTGCTGGGTTCTCACCAAGGTACAGCCCAGAGCAGTGCTGGGTCCCAGGCAGCAGC
This sequence comes from Campylorhamphus procurvoides, assembly GCA_013396655.1. Taxonomy (NCBI): domain Eukaryota; kingdom Metazoa; phylum Chordata; class Aves; order Passeriformes; family Dendrocolaptidae; genus Campylorhamphus; species Campylorhamphus procurvoides. The sequence continues at coordinate 54,485 of WBMV01006431.1, forward strand.
TGCAGCTCAATTGTCTTTGGAGATCAAAATGCTCTTGATTAACTCTTTTTTCCCCTTCTTTCTCTCTCTTTGCAGAATCCCCTCAGGAGGAATGGGAGGAGGCATGGGAGGTGGTAGAATAGGAGGTGGTGGCTACTCTGGAGGAGGAAGAGGAGGAGGTGGTAGCATGAGTGGTGGATATGGAGGTGGTAGCAGTGGAATGGGAGGAGGAATGGGAGGAGGAAGCTGTGGAGGAGGAATGGGAGGAGGAAGTGGTGGAGGAGGAATGGGAGGAAGTAGTGGAGGAATGGGAGGGGGAAGCGGCGGTGGATGCAGCAGCATTGGAGGAGGAGGAGGAAGAACCTCAGGAGGCATCAGCAGTTCCCACTCCTACTCTTCGTCTTCCCAGTCCCAGTCCTGCAGGAGTGGCGGTGAAAGCCAAGGTGAGAACTGTGGGATGGGCACACTGTCCTCTCAGTCCCACCCTGACTCATTTATGCACTAATTTATAGCAACAGACTCATCCAGAGCCAAACAGTACTGGATAGACTAAAACTTCTGAGAAGTGTAAGATTTACTGTTGTTAGCAATTCTTTCCTCTTTGAGAGTAAAGGATGAACTCCACTTCCAAAGGACACGGTCCATTTCCATTCCATTTTGGGGGTGGCATCAGCTGACCCTGGAGTTTAACCCCAGCTGGTTTTCTTCGTCCTTCTCATTCTTTGCAGAACCTCATAAATTCCACAGCCCTTGTGCCACGCTGGAGTTGTCCTTTATGCTTTTGGAATGCTTATGGTCGCTCCCACATAATCCTCCTGTCTGGGGGATACTGGTGGCTCAGAAGTTCAGTGCCAGCACTGACAAAGTTCACACTTGCTTTGCCTCTAAACAGGGTACGGCAGAAAATCTTTTGACTAAGCATATGCATCAAGGATCCTCCAGAGCAAGACCTTTCACACAGAAACTGGCCCAAATCCGCTGCATTTCCCACGCTCCCAAGGCAAGATGATGCTCTGAAGAGTTCCTGGGGGCTGCAGATGCCACCCCTCCCCTGCCCTGCATGCTCTGTGCTGCTTTTGCCCGCGATGCTCCGTGGCCCCGGTCCCTGGCACTGCAGCTGCTGCTTTGCAGACCCAGCCTGGGTGTACTCGGGTGGTTTTGAATCAGGAAAATGTCTCTAATAAAACTTCATTTCTGTCTGATGCAACCAGAATCTCTGTGTGGGCTTTTATTCCCATTCTGTGGGAGTGAAAGGAAGAAGAAAACACAAAGCCATGCCAAGACACACCTCCGGGTAGAGAGGCTGATGATACTCCAGGAGCTGATAATGACATTTAGAGTTAAAGCACAACTTATGAGCAGTCAAGGCAGATCAGAATCTTCTTGGAGCAACTTGGGCTGTGCCTTTGTTTTTTAATAATGAGCCAGATACTCTCCTGAGCTGAGCTGTGAGACCCAGCAGACAAACACCAGCCCAGAAGGAGCTGTAGAACCTCAGTGCTCATGAGGCTGATGGTGCTGGCAGCACAGGAGTGCCCACAAGGAACATGAATGACTACAGAGCCAGGCTGTGAAATGCAAGGAATGCTTCAGTGTGTGATTCACAAAACTTAGCAGACACTCATTGGTTTAACCTGGAATGACATGAACGAGGGATCTGGTTTAGAAATGACAAGAAAGAGAAGTGAAAAGGAAATATAATTTACATGATCTTTACAGAGTTAGTCCTGACAGCAGTTGCCTTTGTTGCACATCCACGGGGCACAGTACTGGATGTGTGGCAAGGTTTGGGTAGCAGGGGGAAAGGGGGTTTCTGTGAGAAGCTTCTGGAAGTTTCCCCCATGCGCTCTGGAGGCAGTGCCAGGACAGACCCAGGGCTGAGCCTGCCTGTGGCAGTGACAGCACCCTGGGATAACAGGGCTAAGGGTGAACCAAACTGCACAACTGCAGCCAGACAGGGCAGGGGGCTTATTCCTTCTCCTGTAATATGGAATCTCTTCCTAGGACATTCACAGGTTGAATCCATCCCCGCTCTCTGTGGATAAGCTGATTCTGAGGTGGCAAGTCAGAGCAGGTCCCCCCAGCTCCTGGTGCTTCCCTGGCACAGCCCAGTGACTCGTGTGGGAGCTGCAGAGCCGACATTTAACAGCTGGGAACGGCAGGATTTGTTTCTGTTCAAGGCTGTGCTCAGTTTCACAGGAGCTTCATTAGCACAGGTGGAAAAAGCAGCTCACTGCACATCCCGATTGCACAGGCAGTGGAAAAAAGTACCCAGGTGTTTCTGACGCTGGCGGGTGGTGCAAGAGCTTCTGTCATGGTTGCAAAACACCTTTCACTGTAACGAGCTCGGGTAATGATTATATTTTCTCAGATCTAATCTGTGGCACTTTCCATCCAAAATTCTTTTTTCACTTTTTTTTTATATATAAAAGGACTTATTCTGAGAAATGACTATTTTAACACGGTTGTGAAAATACACAAAGTCAAATATTTCCCCTCTCAACTCCCTGAGTCTGTTTAAAAGAGGTAAAATAGAATTAAGAGCTCTTTGATAGGAAAAGATTTAATACGCTTTCCCTCACAGTACCACTTTTGTGATTTTTGTGGTTGTCACCTGGTTTTCTTCAACAAGAAAAAGGACTGTGATCCCCATCCTGCACATTCAGAGAGTGCTGAACGCCAGCAGGACCTTCCTCACTACGAGCAGTGATGAGACTGAAAAATTCAGAGTGAAGTTCTCTTCTATAACAGACATGATTTCAAAGTTTCTATTTTAGGGAATTAAAGTAGATTTCTAAACAGCTAATGTATATTTGGAATAAATCAAGAATGAACACTCCTTTGGACATTGTGATCACAGGAGGACAACGAAAGCTGAACTACTGAGTTTCACTGCAGAGAAGACTGAAGGAGACAGGCAACGAGGCACAGCCTTCTTAGCTCCCATTACCAGCGAGATATTGCCAGATCAACAACCTGGGAGATATTCTGTTATTCAACAAAATATCCAGCGAGGAGCCACCCACATAAAATTATAGTGCAACTTGGTGTGAATCAACACAGACATACTTGCACCAAATGGTAATGTCTTTTCCTTACCTCAGACAAAATTCCCTTAGCGCATCATTTTTTTGGCATGAGCGCTTGGGCTGGCAAAGGCCATGGGAAGCTGGACTGCCTGGCAGGTGACACCCACCCAGCCACGTATAAAGAGCCACCACCAGGACGCCCCAGTGCACTTGGATTCCCCGTCTGTCGCCGGGCACTGCTTTGCTTCTGGGGCCGGATATCCCATCGCTGCCACCATGAGCTGCAGCATCAAGAGAACCTCGAGCACCTCGTACCGCAGCGGAGGAGGAGGAGGAGGAGGAGGGGGCTGTGGAGGCAGCAGTGGCCGCAGCTCCTCCGTGTCCTGCCGGCGCTACGCCTCCTCCGTCATCGGCGGGGGCAGCTACGGCGGGGCAGCCTGCGGGGGCTTCGGGGGCGGCCTCGGCGGGGCCGGCCTGGCCGGGGCCTTTGGGGCAGGCTTTGCGGGGGGCTTCGGGGCCGGGGGCGACCTGCTGCTGGGCGGCAATGAGAAGGTCACCATGCAGAACCTCAACGACCGCCTGGCCGCCTACCTGGACAAGGTGCGAAGGCTGGAGGAGGAGAACGCTCAGCTCGAGCACCACATCCGCGAGTGGTACAGGAAACAGGCGCCCAGCGTCTCCAAGGACTACAGCTCCTACTACCAGACCATCGAACAACTCCAGAACCAGGTAGGGTCTCCCTGGCTAATGTGGCTCCCTCTCCCACGTGCTCCTCTCTCCTGTGACACCTTTCTCCTTCCTCCTTCCTCTTTCCCCTTTCCTGAAATCCCACATTATGCAGGTGGCTCCAAATCAGCCATGGGTGTTTCCAGTGCTTCCCACCCAGTTCAGCTGGATGCAGTGCAAAGCCAAAGCACCCGAATGGCAGGATCTGAGCTCCCTTTGTCCCTGCACACCCCTACGGACACGAGGGGGAGGACTGAGGTCTTCCCTTATTATCAGCTTACACAGTACCAATAAAATAGAATAGATGGACCATGAAGAAGCATGATACAGGGAAAGGGCTGAACACATTCCTTGGGACAGATGTGGAACTGTCTCTACAGGGAGAGAGGGGAATAAAGAGCAGGGATTTGGGAGGATGGTCTGTGATAGCACAAGTTTCCTTGAAAAGTAAATTTGGAGTGTTACCCTCCCATACAGTCTCTGCATTAATGCAGGAAACAGTTCCAAGACCCACAACACACCCTGTCAAAGCTTTGGGTCTTCTTGACACCCTCCCCTTTTGCAGATCATCTCTGCCACTGTGGACAATAACAGGCTGCTGCTGGACATTGACAACAGCAAGATGACTGCCGATGACTTCCGAATGAAGTGAGTGCTCCCTGTGAACCTCGTGTGTCTCCCAAATCCTGCTCGGCATCGCAGGAGACCAAGGCAGGAATGCCCTGGCTAGTGTTACTGAGTCCTCCTGTGTCATTGGGATGCTGACCTTGGAAGGACGTGTGCCATTGACTGTCAGCATCTCATCTGCCCATTGCTCTGTCTCTTGTGTGTGACACAGGTATGAGAACGAGCTGGTCATCCGTCAGACCGTGGAGGCTGACATCAATGGCTTGAGAAATCTCATGGATGACCTGACTCTGGTCAGATCTTCCCTGGAATCTGAGCTGGAATCCTTGAAGGATGAGCTGATTGCTCTGAAGAGAAACCATGAGGAGGTACAATCCAGTGATAAATCGCACAGCCATGATATAATCCTTTGAGTCTTCACGGGTCCCACCATCACATATCGAGTCAATTCCACCTTATGCCATGGGATTGTCCTTCCTTTGTACCTTGGCACTGCTTTGCCCACAGTCCCCAGCACAAGAAATGACCTGTGTGTGCTCTTGTGTCTCTTTCCGTATTCCCTGCAGGAAATAAAGATACTCCAGTCTCAGACTGGTGGTGATGTGAGTGTGGAGGTGAATGCTGCCCCCGGACAGGATTTGACAAAGATCCTGAATGACCTGAGGAACGAATATGAGCAGATCATTGAGAAGAACCGCAGGGAGGTGGAGCAGTGGTACGAAGTCAAGGTAGGCAGCAATGCCCAGAGTGGAGTCCCCTGTGGTGGGACAGCCCAGGCACGCTGGGGCTGGGACAGGATGGAAGGGACAGGCTCCCTGCACACCTGAGCTCCCCGAGGGGACAGTCACTCATGAAGTGTCCCTGGTGTGACTCCACAGATCGAAGAAGTCAATCGCCAGGTCACCTCCAGCAGCCAGGACATGCAGAGCAGCACCCACCAGCTGGCGGAGCTGCGGCGTGAGACACAGAACCTGGAGATCGAGCTGCAGGCACAGCTCAGCACGGTACGTGGGCAGGGCCTGCCCTGCTGGGGTGGGCAGGGAGCACCAGAGCTCCCCTCCTCATCTCCGCTGTTTGCCCTTCCAGAAAAGCTCCCTGGAGAACTCCCTGGCCGAAGCCGAGGCTCGCTACAGCTGCCTGCTGCAGCAGATCCAGGGTCAGATCAACTCTGTGGAGGAGGAGCTGGGCAACATCCGCTGTGAGATGGAGGGGCAGAGCCAGGAGTACAAGATGCTGCTGGGCATCAAGAGCCGCCTGGAGCAGGAGATCCAGCAGTACCGGGCGCTGCTGCAGGAGGGCCAGCAGGACCTCGTGTATGTATTCCACATTGTATTGAGGGAATGGCATGAAATCCTGGTGTGCTTTTTTGCCAATAGAGACTTCTTGTCCCTGGAGCTCCATCAACATCTTTTTAGACTGAATATCCAGTGTTAGTGGGCTTTTGTGAATTAATTCCTCTCCTTTTGCAGTGCCTCCCAAGGACCTTTCCAAGGAGGTGGGAAATCTTCCCAATCATATTCTGCTTCCTACTCTCATTCCCAGTGTGGGGAAGTGGCAGGTAAGATAACTCTCTGTTACACGTGGTTATTAGGGGGTTACATCTGCCCAAATGTATCTTGTAGGAAGAGTTTTGTAGTTTGGGCTGGGCAAGGTTCCCATGTCCATCAGCCCAGGAGTGAGAGAACATCATTACCCATCACAGAGGAATCAGGCATTAAATACAGCAAGTTTTGCCCTTCCATCTACCTAATTATAAAATGCAGACCATAATCTCTACAGGATGGGATATGTTTTTTTGCTTATTAGAGGAATTAAAAAACACCGTTCTGAGAGAGCAGTCAGGGTGCTGCTGGGCGTGGAGCCGCTGCACCTCCCCTGCTGACAGCGTGTCAGGTGTGAGAATTCCGCTCAGCAGGAATGCTCAGACTTCCCCCCAAGGCAATCATTTGCTGTGTGTTCGCACAGGGCAGCCAAGGGTGTGCTAGAGCAGCAGCAGCAGACCCGGCACCCTCCGGCGGAGACACTCGGCCCGTGGGCAGCGAGGGATGGAGCCGGGCACTTCTGCACCACGGCCGGGGCAGTGGGAAGGGCTGGGATGGAGCCTGGGCACCCTCCCCAGCCCCGCTCCCTCCACCCGGCACTGCTTGGCTTGCTCAACTTGTCTTTGGCAACTGGGTCTTTGTTTAAGGGATCACACTCTGCTGGTAACTCTAATAAACCTTTCCTTCTGCAATGCAAATCACAACCACGTGTCTGAGGAAATGAATTTAAGCAGCCTCGAGTGGGCACTTCCCCAGCTCCCCCATCCAACACAGGCTGTGCAATCCTGCTGGGGAACCCCGTCTTGGGACAATCCATTTTGCACTAAGGAAAAGGACACGGTGCTGAGATAAAATCACTGAGCAAAGAGAAGTATCAGGAATTGTGAGCGTGGCTGTGTGAGGTGTGACAGATTCCAGGCCCTGCCTGAGGGAAGTGCCAGAACACTGTCAGAACTCTCTGCTCGAGAAAGCAGGAGGCAAAAGGCTGAAAACAGAAACCAGTTCTTGACACGATTCTCCTTCCTGAGACCATTTTGATTCCTAATGGTCACCAAGGGGTTGCTTTCTGGCCCCTTGCCTTGCCACTTCTACTAAAGAGAATGAATGATGTGAGTGAAAGGAGGTAGAAAATACCAATGCTGGGTAACTCTCAGAAGATTCTTGAATTAATTCTTACTGTCCTGAACTGTGTTCAGTGGTATTATTGTGACTCGGATATCTGAGTGCATCAGTCCCATCCCAGCTGGAGTCCCGTGGGAAGGTGGGACCTGGGAGAGGTTGTTCCAACACACAAACACTTCCTCACAGGTGTTTCTGCACCTCTGACTGTGCAGAGAATCACGTAATGCTGACTTCTGTTGGGAAATACAGACAATAAGGCAACCAGCCAGTTTCCTTCAGTGTCATGCACCAAACACATTCCTATGTTTTATTATAGGAGTTTCAATTTAAATACTGATTTAATACCAAGAACCCAATTTCTGTCAGTACACACTGCTGGCTGATATTCTGCCTTAAGAGGAATCAGGCACACATTTCATTCACTGAAGGTATTTTCTGTATTTTACTGCTTAAGAAGATAAAATACGCAGTAAAAGTGGAGATGAGAGAGCAATACTAAGTTAGGGCAGCTTTTATACACATTTTGCTTTCTGAAGATCACAGTGAAGGTCTTTTTCAATCTATGACTGTGCACCAGATGTGTCACTCACAGGTGCCTGTTCATCCCTTCTCTGACTAAACCTGGTCCTGAGTATTGCCCCTTTCATTTCAGATTGAGCACATGGGTCTGTTGGGGCAATGAAATGAAAGATTTCCTCATCACAACCAACTTACAAGGGTAAGATTTGGTTTAGCCTTCTTTCAGTAACCACATGCCTTGGCTCTGCCAGCAGAGCCACAAAGAAGAGACACTTCTGCTCATTGAGTAGTCAGTCGAAATAACTGACTTCTATCAGTCCAACATCATGAATTCTTGTGAATAAAAGCCTGTCTACAATAAATGAAAAGCTCATTTCATGTTTTAACAGTATATAAAGTGATGTAAATCAAAGGCAAATACGACTTTGGTGTCCAAAGGCTGCCAGAACTCACTCCAGTCTCAGCTGTACTTACTGTAAGGTGAAGGACACATCTCTTTTGAGGCAGGATTCTGGAGCCTTGAACTACATTTAATGTGTATAAGCACTGTTAGTGTATGTAAGTAAGCTTTTATGTGATCAGGGAGTCCCATAAGATAGAAATGAGCCCAGAATGTGGGGCTGTGGAAACCACTGAGCTCTGAATGAAGAAACAGAAGTGAGTGGTGCTGCAGGGAGATGGGTGATGGGTGAGGACAGCATGGATGGAGTTCCTGATGAAACTCCTGGGAGCAGCTTTCTTCTTACCAAGACCACAGCTGACTCATTCGCTGTAGAACAATTAGTTACCAGTAATTGTTTCTGAGGCTGTCCTCTCCCTCTCCTCTGGCTGCAAACACACATCCAGTAATGCATCACAACTTCTGTGGAAACAACAGACTGCTTTTTGTTCTTTTGCCAATTCAGAGTATCTGTTTGTGGCTCCATATCCAACTTCACCAGAGAGTAAACAGCACTGGCAAAGCGTTCACAGCACTCCTACTTCAAACAAACTTCTGACTTACAGGGGTCCCTGGGGTGCACTATGAGCCGAAGGTCTGCCAGGGGAAGATGTGATTTCAAAGCTCTCACAGCCCCTTTGAAGGGCTGAGGAGCCTCAGCACCTTCTACAGCAGAATGTCTGAGCTCCCTCTGCCATTGCAAGGGCTGTGGAAGGACCTGAACAGACCTGGCTGATCTGGCTGGTGAAGTGAATGATGGTGTCCAAACAGCCAGCTCAGGCCAAGAGCTGTGTCCACAGGACAGTGGCCGGAGATGCACATGGAGATGGGGAATGCCCCGAGTTACAGAGCAGAAGGTCTGAAGTGTTTGGGATGCAGTTATGACAGGATAGTTAGACCAGCTGGTCGAAATAAGAAAAGAGGAATGGAGAGACAGAGAAAAGGCACCTGGTGATGGTATGAAATTACAGCATTGGGAAATGCCAGAAATTGTTGGGTCGGGAGCTGTGGTGCAACGATGCCGAGAAGGAGATATAAAATCAACACCTCTGGCACTAGCACCAATGAGCAATAAACATCTCATAGGGGAGAATAAAAGTGCATTTCAACAATCTAATGAGGAAAATATGACTAAGGAATCACACCCTGTGAGAAAATAATTTTTATTTTTTAATAATGATGACTCAGTCTCAATAACATATGCAAAGCAACCGGTTCTGACGTGCAGATAATTAGAGAGCTACCAATAAAACAACAATCATAATTATGCAGATCAAAGGATTACATTATCTGTGATACGGGGGTGGTGGTGTGTCAAGAAAGAGGGTGAATGGCTTTCCATGATTCTTCACTCAGCCATAACATACCTTAGTAACTTTAATGGATCTCATAAACGTCGTGGCTAGGAGAGAAAACGCTGCGAGAGCCACAACTGCAGGGTGTGTGTAAGGAACACTGTAAGGGGAGAAACCAGCAACGAACCAAATGGGCAAATTGTAACTTCCAAAGAGACATGAATTCCCACCAAAGCTGAGCTCTCACATAAAAAGGTCCCATTGTGTTTCAGGCTTTCTGTTTTCCAGAAGTTATTTAAAGGCAAAAACTTCCTTTCCAAAGAAGGGTCCATCACACCCTGACCCTTACAGAAACAGGCAAAAGATGGAAGGGAAGGGGGGTCTGGAGGGTCACCACAGCTGCCTCTGTTACGTGCAGGTAAAACCCCACCATGAACTGACCAAGGTCGGTCTGGAAACTCTTTCTCACTTCCATCCAAAGCTCCTGCAATGGAAGCACTTCCAGACCTTCCTGCTGCCCACAGCTAAAGAGCTCCCCTCAGTTTCCAGCCCAAAGACACTCAAACTCAGACTGTGCCCTCTCCTACGTGGACAACGTGATTGTCCTGTATTTCAAACAGCGCCGGTCCCTCCTTCCCCAAGCACTGGCTGATAACTATCTCAGCCTCCACCTGGCTGAGATGAATCCTTTCCTCTCCCAGCACAGCCAGTGAAGCCCTAGAGATGTTACACACCTATTTCAGTCTAAAATAATCTCTGAGGGATTGGAAATTTTCACAGAATGTTAAAAAATCACATCTTTAAAATGACCTCATCGCGTGCCCATCGCTCTGAGCGAGACCGGAGGATTTCCCAGAACTGATACCACCCGAATGTGGTGAGAACAGAAAGGGCATTGCTGCTTCCAAGGTCTTTCTAATGCAATTTACCATCAAGTACCCTGAGACACAGAACCCATGGGGAGTTTTCTTTTGGAGGGAAGGAGTGGAATTCATAGAGATTCTGTTTCCAGAAGTGGCAGTTCAACAGGCAAAGTGGAACGAGCCTCACACACAGGGTAACTGAGTTCATTCATCTCCAGCTCAGAAATTAAAGCAGAGTAACTAGGTGGTGCTTTCACCACCTGTTTGCAGGGCAAAAAAATTACTCCAAAGAACAAAGAACTATTAAAATGAGTATCACTCATTAAGTAGCCAGCAACAATCTATCTGCAACAAAATCTAACTCACAGCCACCCACCCGGGATTGCAGCGCAGGCTTGGTGTGAATCAGCATGCAAACACAGGACCTGGGGGGAGGGCTGACCCAAGCCCCAAAAGAAATTCCCCTTAGCACATCACTTTCGGCGTGAGCACTCAGGCTGGCAAAGGCCATGGGAAGCTGGACTGCCTGGCAGGTGACACCCACCCAGCCACGTATAAAGAGCCACCACCAGGACGCCCCAGTGCACTTGGATTCCCCGTCTGTCGCCGGGCACTGCTTTGCTTCTGGGGCCGGATATCCCATCGCTGCCACCATGAGCTGCAGCATCAAGAGAACCTCGAGCACCTCGTACCGCAGCGGAGGAGGAGGAGGAGGAGGAGGGGGCTGTGGAGGCAGCAGTGGCCGCAGCTCCTCCGTGTCCTGCCGGCGCTACGCCTCCTCCGTCATCGGCGGGGGCAGCTACGGCGGGGCAGCCTGCGGGGGCTTCGGGGGCGGCCTCGGCGGGGCCGGCCTGGCCGGGGCCTTTGGGGCAGGCTTTGCGGGGGGCTTCGGGGCCGGGGGCGACCTGCTGCTGGGCGGCAATGAGAAGGTCACCATGCAGAACCTCAACGACCGCCTGGCCGCCTACCTGGACAAGGTGCGAAGGCTGGAGGAGGAGAACGCTCAGCTCGAGCACCACATCCGTGAGTGGTACAGGAAACAGGCGCCCAGCGTCTCCAAGGACTACAGCTCCTACTACCAGACCATCGAACAACTCCAGAACCAGGTAGGGTCTCCCTGGCTAACGTGGCTCCCTCTCCCACGTCCTCCTCTCTCCTGTGACACCTTTCTCCTTCCTCCTTCCTCTTTCCCCTGGCACTGGGCTCTACCCCTGGGGGATGGCCATGGTGGTGGGACCACAGACACAACCCTGCTGAGCTGCACCTCCCACCCCTTTGGTGAGCAAACCCCCACAGCACCCACGGGCAAAAGGGATGTGGTCCAGGGGTGCAGCCCGAGGCACCAGAGAGCTCTGCCAGTCACGGACACGCTGGCACAAGGAACTGAAATCCCACACCTGAGCTCCCTTTGTCCCTGCCTGCCCCTACAGACTCCACAGGGAGGACTGAGGTCTTCCCTCACAATCAGCTTTTTTCATAATGAGACGAGTTACAGCATCAGGGGCAAAGCCTACACTGCCTTTTACACCCAGAGTGCAGAGCCCAGTGGGTGTGGGGGATCTCCCAGCATAAATGTTCTTCTGCTCTTTTCCCCATCAATATACACTTTCATCAGAACATTCACAAAGCCAAAATCTTCACACATTAGTCCCAGTCATACAGCATTTCAACAACGTTCTGTGGCCCTGCACTACTGCAGGAAACAATTCCAGGACCCAAGACAATGCCTTGTCAAAGCTTTGTGACTTCTTTGTTCTTGTCCTGGAAATCTGGAACACAGAAAGACTTCTCTCCACCCTTCTCTTTTGCAGATCATTTCTGCCACTGTGGACAACAACAAACTGATGCTGGAAATCGATAACAGCAAGATGACTGCCGATGACTTCCGTATGAAGTGAGTACTCCCTGTGAACCCTGACTCTCTCATGCTGTGAGTTTTACAAGCCCCATGAATGCAGGTGATGATGGCCTGTCCAAAGTGCTGTGATCGAGCCTATGCACTGGAGTTAACTAAATGTGCAATGCTTCTCTTTCCTTTGGTACAGGTATGAGAGTGAGCTGGTCATCCGTCAGACTGTGGAGGCTGATATCAATGGCTTGAGAAACATCCTGGATGAGCTCACCAGGACTCGGTCTTCCCTGGAATCTGAGCTGGAATCCTTGAAGGATGAGCTGATTGCTCTGAAGAGAAACCATGAGGAGGTACAATCCAGTGATAAATCGCACAGCCATGATATAATCCTTTGAGTCTTCACGGGTCCCACCATCACATATTCAGTGATATGTGATATGTGATATCACATATGCCATGGGACTGCCCTTGCTTTGTACCCTGACACTGCTTTGCCCACAGTCCCCAGCACAAGAAATGACCTGTGTGTGCTCTTGTGTCTCTCTCCAAATTCCCTTGCAGGAAATGAGACAATTCCAGTCTCAGACTGGTGGTGATGTGAGTGTGGAGGTGAATGCTGCCCCCGGACAGGATTTGACAAAGATCCTGAATGACCTGAGGAATGAATACGAGCAGGTCATTGAGAAGAACCGCAGGGAGGTGGAGCAGTGGTACGAAGTCAAGGTAGGCAGCAATGCCCAGAGTGGAGTCCCCTGTGGTGGGACAGCCCAGGCACGCTGGGGCTGGGACAGGATGGAAGGGACAGGCTCCCTGCACACCTGAGCTCCCCGAGGGGACAGTCACTCATGAAGTGTCCCTGGTGTGACTCCACAGATCGAAGAAGTCAATCGCCAGGTCACCTCCAGCAGCCAGGACATGCAGAGCAGCACCCACCAGCTCACAGAGCTGCGGCGTGAGATGCAGAACCTGGAGATCGAGCTGCAGGCACAGCTCAGCACGGTACGTGGGCAGGGCCTGCCCTGCTGGGGTGGGCAGGGAGCACCAGAGCTCCCCTGCTCATCTCCGCTGTTTGCCCTTCCAGAAAAGCTCCCTGGAGAACTCCCTGGCAGAAGCCGAGGCTCGCTACAGCTGCCTGCTGCAGCAGATCCAGGGCCAGATCAACTCTGTGGAGGAGGAGCTGGGCAACATCCGCTGTGAGATGGAGGGGCAGAGCCAGGAGTACAAGATGCTGCTGGGCATCAAGAGCCGCCTGGAGCAGGAGATCCAGCAGTACCGGGCGCTGCTGCAGGAGGGCCAGCAGGACATTGGGTATGTGCTCTGTCTGCAGATAAGGGCACAAAGTCTATCACGGGCTTTTCTCTCTTGGCACTCCCAGAAGACAGAGCAGAACTTTTTACTTGTCTGTAGCTGAAATCTAAATTCAGCAGCTTTTTTTCACAGCATCTGCATTGAAATGTATCTATCAGAAACTTCATAAGCACTTCAAACAGTGAGGGAAACACAAAGCTGATTTATTTCTGGCAGGTTTTGAGTGAATCAGTTCCTTTTGACCTGTTTGTGCGGAGTGAATTCCGTGAGAGGAATCCCCGTGCCAGACCAAACCCTATTGAAGTCCCTGCTGTCAGCAGATAAGCAAGCACAGCTGGACTCTGGGAGTACAAGAATTACACTGCAACAGGGGTTTGCTGTTTCTGCTTTTAAAATCTTCTAGGAAAATACAGGCAGAGGGAGGGAAATAAAGAAAACTATAAAGAATTCTTTGTGAGGTCCAGGAAAAGCCGAGCTGTTACACATGCTGCATGTGATGTCAGTTTGTATTTATTGTTCCTTTCCTCTCCCAGGTCATCTCAGGGAGCTCTCCAAGGAGGGGGAATGTCCTCCCACTCTTATTCTTCTACTTCCTACAGTCATGGTCAATCTAGTGACAAGGCAGGTAAGAAACATCTTCCAAAGAGGATCCGACCCTATCCTGCCCACATGGCTTTCACATTTTGTGTTTCATCCCTTTTCCTGTTAATACCAACCTTATCCTATGACTTCCACATCTGCAATTGCAGCAGGGATTAAACCGTTCACAGTCAAAGCTCCTCATTTCTCTGTGGTTTGGCTCCAGCTCCAGACACTGGCTAAGCTCCTTTCCCATGCTTTTGCTAACAAATGGATATTTAAATAGAGCATAAATAGAAATGTCAGTGTGCAAGAGACTCTTGATTTCACCATTGGAGCAATCATTTCTTCTTTCTTTCCACAGGGCAGTCAAGAGTGTGTTAAGGCCCCACCAATGTGTTGGACTCCCCTGATCCACTCCCTGCCATCAGACCAGCCCAGCCCACGACAATTTCCAGGCTTCTCTGAAAATGATCTCCTGCTCCCCTTTCATGCTGCCCCTCTCTGCAATCACTGCACCTGCACACACAGCCCTGCAGTGCACTTGGGGCTCTGCTGCATGACAATGCCTTCAATAAAGCTTTACCTTTCTGCAATGCAAAGAAAACTCTGTGTCCAACAGTCTATTTGGTACATTAATATTGTATTTACATTTAGGTTGAACAAGTCAGATAAACCTTCACAGAAAAAATTAAGGTTGGGTGAATTCTGTAATATGGCCCCAAAGAAAAGTGTGAATCCTAACTCAGATGAAGTCTGGAAAAAACCTGGAGATGAATACATCCACAATAAACTCAAGAGTGACACCTATGGGGAAGAGAAAGGGGTGGAGAACCCCTTTTTCACAGCACATGTTCCAAAGGGTGTGCAAGTAGATGAGTCGTTCAGCAGCTCAACTTAAAAAGCAGGATTAATTAAACCCAAAATGCCATGAAAATTTTTTCAAATCAAACCCACTTTCCTTTGAGTCACTGAACAAGAAATCAATCCTATCCAGGCATCCATCTTCTGGGTGAGAGTTCTGTCTAACCTTGTTCGATTAAATACAGGGTCAGATCAGAAAATGAGTGAGGAGTATGAAAGAAGTTCTCCTATTAACACAACGTTCAGCTGTTGGGATTATTCCTCCTGCCACGTTGGAAAACCTGGGCTCAGGTCTTTGATCTGCTACTTCACAAGAAGGAGTGTGTTCCCTTGTTCTGTAAGGCCATTCCCAGCTCCTCTGGGTGGAGGATGGCACAGGGCAGGCAAGGTCCAAACTTCCTTACCAAAACCACACTTAGGTTATTTGGGCTCAACAGAGGAAAAACCTGGTGAAATATGTCAGTGATTTCAAACTTAGAGTGTTTGGTTTGCAGGGCTGAGGAAGCTGCTGAACAGGGTCGGTCACATAGCAGGGCAGTGACTCCGCTGCCACCAGTCCCAGCCCGGGTGGGTCTCACAGAGCTCATTGTTCCCTGAACAGCTCCTAAATCACTGACATTTCTTATCCTGTCACACAGCTTTGCGCTTGGGTTTGCAAAAAGATTCGGGGCAGGTAAAATATCCTTTTGGATAACAAGGTAATTATTAGTTCAAAAGGTATCAAACTGTCCTACGCTACAATCCAAAGCTGAATTCTCAGCACAGCAGAAGAGAGATGAGACAGAGAAACTATTTCCCTGGGAAACAAAGGAGGTTTGTAAAGTCAGAGCGGAAATGCCTGTCCCTGGAGTCACGACAGGACTCTCCTGCTCCTGTGCCAGTAACAGAGACTGTTCTGCCTCTGCTCCCTTCAGTTCTCCTCTCAGACAGTGCCGACCACCCCTAACTCCTCAGATTAGCCAGCTATACTGCCCTTTGGGGTCAAATACCTTCTTGGGCCGCAGCTTAACTAGGAAGAACGTTTAAGATCCCAGAAAGGAGCCGCCTGTGTGCTGGGCTGTCTGTTGGGAACATTCTCAGCTCTCCTGCCTCCCTCCTGAGTCATGTTTGCAATGTCGGGACAGGGAATGCTGTGGTTGAGCCTAGTTCTGCTCCACTGGTGTGTCCCAGAAACCACACAAAGAGGTCCCACAGCTCCGGACCAGGGGCAGGATTTACCTGTAGGTGACAGACAACGTGCCCGCCTGTCCGAGCGGGCTCACACGGCATCCTCTGCTGGCAATTCAGCAAATACACACCAGGACTGTGACAGAAACTGTTCTAAACAACTAAATTCCAGGCTCAGCCCTGGGACAGGGTTTGGCCAGGGACAGAACAGCGCACAAAGCAGCAATCCCGGCAGGTTTGTGTTCCCGGCTCGGTGCGGAGCAGGGTGCGTGGGTGAGCCTCGGGCGCTGCGCTGAACGGCAGAGCCTGCAGGGAGCGCGCTGTGCCGCTTCCCAAATCCTGGGGCTGAGGATTTGGGAGGATCGAGGCGCGCAGTTCGGGCAGTTCGTCCTCTCCAGCTGCAGAATGTGACAGCCTCGGGAGGTCTGATGGAGCTGAGGCGGGGAAGTGGCTGGATAGAGAGGAATCCAAGAAAAGAACCGGGAATCAATGGACTGAGCTCTCCCAGGGGCTTCCTCCTGGATCAGGAAGCACCTGCAGGATTTAGACCCACAGCAAATGTTTCCTTTGGCAAAGGCAGCGCTCAGGGATGGACAGGCACGACAGGTACGACTCCTGCTGTCTTTGTGCACGCCCTGCCAGGTCCTGGCACTCCTGAGCACAAGGAAATGGGACCACGGAGGTGACAAGGCAGATTCCCCTTTCAGCCCACCAGGACTCAAGCAATGATAAAAGGAACTCTGGCTGACTCTGCCTGTGACAAAAAGAGAGATGAGACGAAGCTGCTTCTGTGATATTTCTCACATTTACCAGCCCAGCATAACCACAAAAGATAACAGCAGCCAAGTTAACCAAGTGCGAGAATTCCTTCAGGAAAATGCTTTCTCTCTGCATTCCAGTTAACAATTTCTATTGTTTCATGTCCTACGTAACCCTTGGGTGTGCTAATTCAAACAAACATCAGAATTTCTCTAAGTATTTCCACGTTGTGGCTGCCCCATCCCTAGAAGTGTCCAAGATCAGATTGGACAGGGCTTGGAGCACCCTGGGCTGGTGGGAGGTGTCCCTGCCCAGGCAGGGGGTGGCACTGGGTGGGTTTTAAGGTCCCTTCCAAGCCAAACCACTCCACAATTCCATGATTAAGGCCAAGCACTCTCAGCCACACCGGAGCTGACTCTCAGAGCTGCTTTAGCACCGCCTAAAGAGAGGTTTCTGCAGGCTGCAATTACTCCTAATAGCGCCGTTTGGAGCCCACGCTCCGCGGCTCTGCCAAGCCTGGCTCCAGGGAACACCTTTCCCTGGCACGCCTTTGCCTGAGCTCCCAGCCCTGGCAGCCCTCGCTGGGATCAAAGGCACCCACAGCCTCAGTAATCAACATTTTCTTACAACATTCCCAGTGTTAGTTCTGTTCTTTCCCACAACGCGATTATGGTGATACCCAAAAGTTCGTAGCAATCACACACACAAAGAGTTTAAGCAAATCCCAGCAGCTCCTTTCAGTTGAAAATGCTGTTAGAAATCATGTCACCAGTTTTTATTCATCATTAAAGCTGAATCCATTAGGAAAGAGTGAAAAGGCACATTCCAGTCACTTGCTTTGGTGGCAGTGGGCTGCCCAAAATCCACACAGTTGGCACAGGACAAAGCAGCTCAGCTCTGCCATGAAATCCATCCACTCTGTGTAGTCTGGGGTTCGTTTTTGAGTAGGAATTTTCCATGTGGCCTGTGGGAAGATCCCTGTGAGAGCTCCAGGCCTCCTCCCTCGCTGTGATGCAGCTGACGTGGCCAGTGTCCAACCCCAGAGCTCCCCCAGCCCGGGGCACTTCAGCCTGCTGGGTTTGGCAGAGCCTCCTCCTCGCTGCCTTCGCTGCTGCCTGCAGAAACCTGACTGCTGGAACACATCCTCCTGTCCCTTGGATGTTTGACTCTTAAATAATAGTTTCCAGCCCTATCATACCTTGCTGAGATTTACCAGCCAGATAGCAGGTTAAAGGAAGTGTAAAAGTACATCCAGTGAGTTGTCTTTCAGTACCCAGGGCTTGGTGCCCCAACTGAGCCTTCCTTCCCACACAATCTTTAATCACACGATAAGAAAAGCTGGTTTATTTTCCTGTCTCACATACTCCACTCCTTTATGTGCTTTATCGTTAGACTCTGGATTGATAGAGGAATTAAGAGTTAAAAGCTATTTATGTTTCTAGGGAAACAGGGACAATAATGAAGCTTTTCCACACCACAGCCAGTTTCAAGGATTTGCCAAGTATTTACACTGCTCGCAATTACTGGAGTGTTTGAGCTCCTCAGGATTTTTTATGTATTTTCCTCATACTAATCTATTAAAATACTCTATAAATGGCAATCATTAAAAGTTAAAATTCTGTAGCACTGCAGCAGCCTGGGCAGGAATGGTTCCAGCTGAGCTCAAATCACTGATCTGTCATTTCTCTTCTGCCATGAACGAACCAGAGCCCTGGACAGAAATGGCTCATCCTGTGCCTTGCTCTCCCAATCGCTGCTAACACAGAACCCTTACATGGCCTCATTTCTCTCCTCTTTTAATGCAGAAATTGTGCATTTCCACTTCCATTTCCCTCTACATTGAAAAAATAGTCCTTTTGAGCAAGTTCCCACTGTTGCTCTGCTCTTCCCTCTCCTCCAACCGCCCCCAGCCATGTGTGCATGTGCTGGGACCTGCCCCTTCAGCACAGAAACATCCTTGTCTCTGAATCTCTTGGCACCATCAGGGAATACAGGGCACTGCCAGGTTTGTGAGGATTAAAAAAAGAAAGATTAATGATGGGCTATAAAAGCCAGACAGCTGACAATTTCATCCTGGGCAGACATTCACAGTTACCTTGCTACAAGCTGCAGATCAGAGCTTGTTGCCATTGGTTCTTCCCACAAGGAAGTTTAAAGACAAAACACAAAATTTTATGCTTGGATTGAAAAGCTACAAATGTTTCATGCCTGTGGTCTTCAGAAGGGAAGAAAAACATCCCAAGCTGGGATTTTAAGAGGGCCTGTGACACAGTCAGTTGGGAGGGGTAACCAAAGTTTGGATGAGCAAGAGAAGAGATGGAGACACATTTTCCCTGCTGGAAGCAGAGACAGAAAGGAATAATTGCCAGAGGGCACAAACAGTTAAAAATTTAAAAGATAAATTCAGAATAATAACTGTACTTTGCTCATTCATCCACAGAAGCATCACTGGAATTGTAGGCACCAAGACAGTTGGGTAAAATGTTCAGTGAGTTCATTTAATTACAGTTGCAACAGCAGCCCCTGGGAGCAAATCCAGCAGGATGTGAGAAGAGAGAGAGGCCAGTGTCACTCAGGGGCAAGGAAAAAGGGTTTACAGGATGGTCAATAAAACCACCCTGAAACAACATGAACCATTTCATAAAGCAGCAGGGACTGGCAAGGCAGAGCTCACAATGGTAAAGCAGAATTCAGCCTCAGCCAGGAACTTGGGCGTGACTGGATGACTTCCCTTGAAAAAATGCGTCTCCCTTCCCCTCTGATAAGGTGTAGATAAAGAAAATTCCCTGTGCTGAGCATTCCTTACTGGGGAAAAGCTGACCCTCCAATAAATGAGGTTTATTGCACTGGGAGAAGAAGAGACCTACCCGGAATGCTAAAAGCACCTTCTTTCACCACTGCTTTGAGGACCTGACGTGGGAATGCAGGGAATGCTGAAGGAGTGCCTGGAGGGAAAGATGTTCCTCTCTCCTTGCAGCAGGAGGGAAATCTCAGCAAGAACACACTGGGATTTATTCTCCTTTCAGCTTCTTGCATTTCTGTTCAGTGAAGAAAAGCACGCAGACTGATGTTATTTATGCTCCAACTATGGGCTTGAATATTTAACAATAAAATAACTGTTCTCCTGCAGCTTTCTCTGTCTGCAGGCAGACTGCACCTCCTGACACCACTGTTTCACTTGTCCACAGCCCTTGGAACAGGTCCTGGCTGGGCAGGTTTGTCCCCTCCAGGGCTGAACAGGACATTCAGGTCTCTGGAAGGAGCCATGGCTGCACAGCTTTACTGGGGAGAGCTGGGCAAGGCTCTACAGAGAGGAAAGCACTTGGCTCTGATGGCCAGGGCTGAAGGGGGGCACATGCCCTGTGTTTCCAGTGATTTATTCCACACCTGAGTCACTGCAGAGTCCCTCCTGCTACGGCCTCCTCATCCCCTGGTGATGCAGGTGCCTTGGCCAGGCTCCCGTGTGCTGTTTGCTCTTTCCCTCCCTCAATTTGTCCCACAGTTCGACACCTCTGTACACAGAGAGGGCAGCCCTATTGTGTGGCCTGAAATACCTGGAGCATTTCTCATGGGCATGGAAAGGCCTGGCTGCTCCTGAGAGCTGCAAATGCTGCAAGGGCAGGACTTCCTCTTTCTCTAAAGCATTTCTGGGGAGTTCCAGAAGTTTGGAGGGAGTGAGAAAAAGAGAAGCAAATCTGTGAGTATCCCCTCCTGTGTTAGGATGCTCAGGGAGGAGCTTGCAGTAAAAAAATAAAGCCTGTGAATATCCATCGTGTATAACAGAGGGCTGGAAAATTCTAGAAATAACATTTTCATGACTCCTGAAGACCAGAAGGGTGAGGGATTCTCTTTCTTCTCTTCAGGTCTCTCTTTGAGGAGCAATCAAGGAACTCAGTGTATAATCAGGCACTTGTTTCTGCTCCCTCCCCAGGTACTCAGGGATGTTAATGCTTCTCTGTGCTACAAATGCAGCCACGGCTGCTTCAGAAGGATTCTTGTGCCTGTAGAAAACCCGACTCTCAGACATGGCACGTTCTCTGTCAGCCCAAACAGAACCACGAGCAAAGAAAGGAACAAAGAAAATGTCCCATCTGAAAGAAGAACTTTTCTCGAGGGAAATGAGGAAAACAGAGGGGTGGGAACAGGTTCTGTGAAGGTCCACACACACTGTTCACCACCTGGGCTCCTTTCAAGCTCCGTTATCAGGCTGAATCACTCTGTTAAAATTCTTTCAGGCGATTACAGGAGAAAGCCTTTGTGTGAGTCCCTCTGACTGCAGCGCTGGGTTGGCACAGTGGGGCCCTGCACTCCCACCCCTTTGTTTCCATCAGGTAAACTCTAAGCAGGTTTAGGAACGCTCCCTTCTGCACGGAGACACCTCCTGCAGATCCCACCTTGTGCTTCCAGAGGCAGCGGTCAGGGGGAGGAATTGTGTGGAGGTATTTGAGAAGGAAACAGCCCACTGCACAGCCACTGACCAATAAGGGGAATTGCCGTGTTGGCAGAAGGCTTTGGGCTGATAAATTCCACGGGTCTCAGATAACACATTCTGGAGACAACTCCCATATCCCACAGCATAAAAGCGGAGGGGTAGGGGAGCGGGGCCCACTCCTGCCTTGGGATTAGGAACCTGCGAGTGCAGCTTGGGTTGGGTCCTCGCTCTTGCTCCCCATGGCCAGCTACAGCTTCAGGCAAACCAGCTCCTCCGTGGTAGGGGGCCCTGCCGGCTCCTCGGTGCGGTTTGGCAGCTTCAGGGCCCCCAGTATCCATGGTGGGTCGGGGGGCCGGGGCGTGACCGTGTCCTCGGCCAGGTTTGTGTCCTCTGGCCTGGGGGGGGGCTATGGGGGCAGCCTCAGCAGCACCTTTGGCTATGGGGGTGGCCTGGGAGGAGATGGGCTCCTCTCAGGAAACGAAAAGGCAACGATGCAAGGCCTGAACGATCGCCTGGCGTCCTACCTGGACAAAGTGCGAGCACTGGAAGAGGCCAACTCCAACCTCGAAACCAAAATCCGGAACTGGTACCAAAAACAAGGGCCGAGCCCAGCTCGGGACTACAGTGCTTATTTCAAGACTATTGAGGACCTTCGAGACAAGGTAGGTGTTAATATTTATCAAATAGAGTCTTTGATTTGCACTTAAGAGGGAAACAGAAAAACCCTAGGGAGCCCCCAGAAGGCCTTGCAGGGAGATGAGATGAGATGTATGGGCAAGGAAGGGGTGGGGATACAGGAAATGGCAGTAGGGAATTATCTACTTTTTTAAATGTTAGGCAGGAGGAGGTACAAACCAGTCAGTGTGGGATGCCCGAGCACTTACCTCTCTGCTAATGGTTGCTTTTATATACATGCACACATAAAATACACACATGGTGGTCATGTACACACACATGACCAGTTCATGTCTACAGATCACCAACTGATATATAAGGAAAGCCAAGCAGTGACAGCAACCTGCCTCTCTCTGTCCCCTCTCACCTGCCATAAAGCTTGAAAACTCCCAGTGAGCCAAACATACTGCTTTAACAATGAGAATAAAGAAGGGTTAAGGACAATTTCTTTTTCATATTTCCCATACTTAACTTTGAAATTGAGATAAGAACACTGAAACATTTGGCATAGGCAAAAAGGAAGCAGCAGACATGAGATAATCAATGCCATATATAAATGCAGGATTTGCCCCAGGAGCCCATGGGTACTGATAACAGATTGCTGAGGTGATACACACCCTACAAAACACAGGCAGTTGCTGACTAAACTATGTAAATAAATCAAAGAAAACTTGAGGTTTAGTTTTCTGAGTTCAGACTGGAGTTCGTGACCACTCCCACGCTGATTTCCTTGCTGCAACCCATCCACTTTCACTCCTAATTTAGAATCTGAGCTCTGCTGAAGGCAGAACTGGCAATAGGATTTTCTACTTTTAGTGTTCTTTTTCCTCCTTTCTTTCACTTGCCTTCACTAGGGGAGGTAAAATGTTGTTGCAGCTGTTTTTGTGGCTGACCTTTTGAGCTTTAGGAGTGGCAGGCAAAGACATGCTTTCCAGGTAAAGCTGAGCAGAGATTCCTCCTAAATAAACAACATTTCCTTTAGAGGCTTTCATGATAGATTAGAAGAATCAATAAACACTATCCTGGGTGTTCTAGGAAATTAAAATGTGTTCTGAGATGGTCCCTTTAAGTCCTCTGCCTCTAAGCCAGCCCACAGTTTTGTCTCACAGTGGAATTTCTCCCTAAAGCCCCTTCACACACCAGACACAAAGACGTGTCCAAAGCTGACAATCCTGGCAGAAATCTGAGATAAATCTGTGCAATATGTTTGCTGCAGACTATTGATCCTACCCTACACCTCTATTTGCTGTAGCTACAGATGAAAGAGAGGCTTCCCTCTTATCTGCAGAGCAGGGAAGCAGATAACAGTTGTCTCAGCCTCAGCAATGAGCTCTCCTTGTTTGCAGATCCTCGATGCCACCATCGACAACGCCAGGATTGTGCTGCAGATTGACAATGCCAGGCTGGCTGCAGATGACTTCAAAACCAAGTGAGTCCTTTTGGAGGGGGGAAAGGTCTCCTGAGCAGACAAAAATCCTGTGAGGGATTTGAGCCAAAGGGCAGTGAAACAAGAACGGAATGCCCACAAAAACCCTGTGTGAACGCTGGTTTGGTCTTGTCTGTGCAGTTCAGCCCTTCATGTGTTTGCTAAAAGCACCATCTGCACCACATAAATCCTACAAAACCAGATACACTCACATAAAATAATGTGTTTCTTGTGGGCTGGTTAATCAGTGAACCTGAACGGGCTTGTTTTGCCTTTTGAAGGTTTGAAACTGAGCAAGGTCTGCGCCAGAGTGTGGAGGCCGACATCAACGGGCTGCGCCGTGTCCTGGATGAGCTGACCCTGTCCAGGGCTGACCTGGAGATGCAGATCGAGAACCTGAAGGAGGAACTGGCTTATCTGAAGAAGAACCACGAGGAGGTAAAACCCAGGAAACACGTTTGAAAGTGGCACTAGGGAAACAGCTTGTGGAGTTGTGCAGTGCCTCAGGATTGCCCTGGGCTCTCCAACAGTGAGGAAAAGATTCCCGTGTAGACTGGGATGCCCCTGGCAGTATTTCAGGGGAGCCAGTCAGCCTTAGCCCTTGAAGAAAGGCCAGAAGGTTCATAAGGTTTTCATTTTACAACTGCACCCTCTTTTGTCTCCTCTGCCATTCCCCACAGGAGATGAGTGCCCTGCAAGGACAAGTGGCCGGCCAGGTCAGTGTTGAACTGGACTCTGCTCCAGGCATTGACCTGTCCAAGGTCCTGGCGGACATGAGAGACCAGTATGAGCAAATGGCTGAGAAGAACAGGAAGGATGCTGAGGCCTGGTTCCACAGCAAGGTAACCCCCTCCCTGCTGCACAAGCACTGACCAAAAACCCATGAAAGAAACCATTATTCTAATGCACAGAAAGCTGCTGTGACAGCCCCACACCCCCATCCCTCTCACACGGTGTTTTCCCTGTCCCAGACCGAGGAGCTGAACCAGGAGGTTGCCATCAACACCCAACAACTGCAGAGCAGCAGGTCGGAGGTCACTGACCTGAGGCGCAGCCTGCAAGGGCTGGAGATCGAGCTGCAGTCCCAGCTCAGCATGGTACGTCCCAAGGTCACTGCCTGACCCCCACTGCCACGTGCCCCCACTCCCCTCCCCATGTGGGGTCCTGCCCATGGCACCAGCCCTGGTACGTCCCAAGGGGCACTGCCTGACCCCCACTGCCACGTGCCCCCACTCCCCTGCCCGTGTGGGGTCCCGCCCGTGGCACCAGCCCTGCTGTGGTTCCCCCCCAGAAAGCAGCACTGGAGGGCACCCTGGCCGACACGGAGGCGCGCTATGGGGCACAGCTGGCGCAGATCCAGGGGCTGGTTGGCAGCATCGAGGCACAGCTGGCCGAGCTCAGGACTGACATGGAGCGCCAGAACACCGAGTACAAGATCCTCATGGATATCAAGACCCGGCTGGAGCAAGAGATCGCCACTTACAGAAACCTCCTGGAAGGCCAAGCACCCCAGTAAGAACCTCTTGCTTGGCCTCCCCAAGTCTTGCCACAGCCCCTCAGGAAACACAACTGCAAACACTCCAGGGGTTCTGGAGCTTTTAACAAAGTGATTTCTCTGAACCGTGGTGGAGGCAGAAATGTTGTGGTTCCCATTTACATGAAGGGAAACCCCAAAGAGCACAGGGGATTAAGTAACTAACAGCAAAGTGATCAGCTGCTTCACAGTCAGGAAAAGTGCAGTTAATAATGTTTTACAGAATGTAAAAATTAAGGACAAATTCCCCTGAACTTCCTGTTACCAGGTAGAGTGATTGTACCCCCCAGGAATCAGCGTGGAAGGAAACAGTGTGAGAAGTGAAGGCAGCCAGGCTGGCACAGCTCAGCCCCTCAGCCACCCCACATGGGAGCACAGCTCGGCAGGGATTGAAATGGTTTTGATTTCCTCTATTCCTTCCATTCCATAATTGTCTTTTCCCAGTGTAGTAGTTTAAAAATATATTTCTTAAAACAACTCCCTCTCCCTCACTGAGAAGGAGTGCAGGGAGATGGGCATCCCTGCTCTGACTACACACACAATGCACCTGATTGACAGGGAATTCACTTCCATCCATCCTCCTCTCACACAGCATTTGATCTGTTAACTCCCCTTTCAACTGTTCCCTCTTTGTTCCACAGGCTTGGCTCCCTTTCAGGAATTGCTGGTAAGAATCCTTGCTCTTTCAGTAGAAGTTTTGTTTTCTAAAAGGAGATACACATAACTCTGGTTGTTGTGTCCATTCTAGAGACTGGGGTCTGCGTTGATTTGCCACAGAAAAAAATCAAAGGAACAAATGCGACCTCTGGCTAGAACTGAATAAATTTCAGCAATTAAAAGATGTCAGACATAAGAAAAAAATCCCAGACTCTGCACCAGTAAAGGCAAAGTAAAGCACAAAACACTTAATCATTTCCCCAGATGAAGGACACGGGGATTGAAGCTTGGCCAGCTCGGGGGAATTGCAGGAACATGCCAGTAAAACCTGCCTTGAGCTGTTAGAGGTCAGCAGTGCCATAAAGGGATGAGTCAAATCCAGGCAATGGAGAGGAAAAGTTCTGAGAGAAGGGAATGGGGGATGAGGGCCAAGCCAAGCCCAGTGCCTGTCACAGAGTGGACTCGTGTGAGCTGGGCTTAAATAATTGCTGTTCCCTCTCTCCATGTTATTGCAGAGAAAAGAGAGAAGCTGGGAGATGGGAAACAGCACTGAAGGTCCTTCAAAGGTTATCTGCCAAGTGAGAAAAACCAAACAGCACACCAGGATTGAGATGGAGAGCAATCACTCTGAACTCCTGGGAATGGCTTAAAGCACAGAAAGTTTTTGGGCACACAAAGTTTAGGCAGATTCACTCACATAGTGGTGATTAAGCTGCAAATTGAGTCAATTTTCAATTATTTCTAAGTCTTGCATGTACTGAATGGCTGAATCTACTCAAATAAAGAAGATCTTCCTGCAGTCCTTGTGTCTTTGGAGTTACTGTGATATTTCACTGTACTTTGGCTTTCCTCAGGCAGGAATTAGCCAGGCCACCTCCCAAGGCTCTCCCTTCTCCCTCCACACGGGACAATTCTCTTCAGTCCTGAGGTGCTGGTGCTTGGGTTTGGTTCAGTGGTGACTCAGGTGATGTCAACACCCCCTGTCAGTACTGACACCAACAATCCCCACTCAGCTCTGAATGAGGCAGTGGCTTCACTGGGACAGGGGAAAACTGTGACAGGAGAGGAA
Source organism: Campylorhamphus procurvoides (assembly GCA_013396655.1). Taxonomy (NCBI): domain Eukaryota; kingdom Metazoa; phylum Chordata; class Aves; order Passeriformes; family Dendrocolaptidae; genus Campylorhamphus; species Campylorhamphus procurvoides. Next base: position 80,947 of record WBMV01006431.1, read on the forward strand.
ACAGTCACAAAAATAAGAATCAGCAAAGAGACACGGAGGGAGGGACAGGATGGGGAGAAGAGGGAGAAACAGGGGCAGGCTCGAAGGGAAGGGTGGCCTGAGAAGCACACGGGGTGCAGGTGGTTCTTCAGGAGCCCACCTGGTCCTGTAGGGTTTGCTTTGGGAAGAACCAGGAGAAGCAGCTCTTGGGCATTAAAAGCTTCAGCACAGGCAGTTCTGGGGTGCTGACACATTTGTTCATATACACTTTGTACCAAACTTACTCCCTACAACAATCACACCTGGAAACCCTCTCAGAAGAAAGGACAAACAACTCCAGGTTTGTTTTTTAACAAATCCCATTCCCTGAAAGTCCTTGTGACAAAACCAGTCATGGTGTGAGGTCACTGGTGCAGATTTCTGGTGTTGTCCAGCTTCAAATGTGAATGCCTGACAAGGAATTCTCACACTCCAGGAATGCAAACTGTAAGAATCCTGAATTCTTGGTTTTATAGCCTAATTTTAATTTTATTTTATAATTTTATTGATTTAACTCCATATCTGTAGATCAATGAAGGATTTCTGGTGAAATGTTTAATATAAATCGCTCAGACACTGTAATTTTAGAGCCCAGTTAAGGAAAAAAAGGGCTTTCCTAAGGCATGTCAAGCTCTTTTGTGAGTGATGGGTCTATCACTCACAGAGGGCTCACTGAGATGACAAACAAGCTGCTGCTTGACTGGAACTCGCTGTCCTGAGAGGAGGGGCTGGAGTGTGTCAGCTCCGTTAATCCCACAGCAGAGGTAACAAAAGGGTTTGTGCAGCACAGACTTGTCAGGGAATGTCTTCCAGGAAAGCTCCGTGGAGGATGACAAACCAAGGAGTTCATGCACCACAACTACAGTGCTGAGACTGTGCTAAGGAGGAGTCCTTGTGTGTGGAGACATGGAAAAGGAACGTCAGAGCAAAGATAGTGAGACCAAAATAAAGGCATAAGCTTGAAAAACCTTTTTCCCCCCTTCAGAAGGTGATCAGCTTCTATCTCCTTGTACAGACCATATGGAGAAAATGCTGTAGAAATGCTTGTCTGAATTATGTTATAGGGCATGATCTGTATTGGCTCCTTGATTTATTTTTAGTTTCCCAATGGTCAATATTAAGAAACAGCTTTTATCTGCTACCTCTTTTGCAAGTGTCCACCTGATACTGATCCAGAGTGACACCCAGGGCGTGTTAAAAAAGCAGCAAAGTGTGTTTCACCAGCAACCTGAGTTATCAAGCCTGACTGAAGGAAGACAATGAAAATTCCCCAAAGTTTCCTGCTAAAGTTTGTGGTGCTTTCTAGAGGTCTATTTGCGAGTTCTTTGGGGGTTTTTTTAATGGAGTTTGATTTTCTTCTTGTGGGCTCACTCGGTTGAACAGCCCCTGGCAGCACACACATCTCGGGGCACTGACATTGCAGGGGTCTTAAAGAGGCTTCTTTATCTTTGGGATGGTTTGTCTGAACTTGTTTCCTGCGCCACCAACCCCTGGAGACACACAGATCTGGCAAGATATGCAGAGCCATTAATCTGCCCAGCAGCAAAACTGAAGGGCTGTGGCAAAGGGCCACGTTCAGTTTGAAACACGTTTCCAGAGCGGTGAACACCCCTTGTTTGGTGCTCAGCCAGGAGCCAGGGGCTGTGCCCAGGGCCAGGGGCTGTGCCCAGAGCCAGGGGCTGTGCAAGGGGCAGCTCAGCTGGACACGGCCATTTCTGCCCTCCCAAGTGCACATCTCCAAGGAAAGGGCTGCTCACCCCGGCACCTCCAGGAACATCTCAACTGGAAATGTCAGAAACCCCCTCAGTTCATTCCAGCCACTGATGGGAGCCGTGGCTTATCCGAAATCCCCATCCTGAGCTCTAAGCTCAGTTTCTGTACCAGCAAAAACTGTGCTGAAAACAAGGCTCTCCTTATGATGTTGCTAGCAATCATATCAGTTTTATTCTTTATTTAAGAGGTTTTTTGTTTTATTTTGTAATCATTTTGGTGGTTCAGAAAGTCCACCCACCCTTCACATCCCCTCCCCTCATCCCCCTTTCCTCACACCATCCCACACCTCAGTCCCAGTTCACTGCCCCACCAAACCCTGCCCCTCACTGCCACTTGGGGCTTCCCCCAAGGATGTCACCGTGTTGTGGAGAGCGTGGGGCTCTGCCACCTCCCCCAGTGCCACCAGTCCCCACACACCCCACCCAGCAGGGTACACATGCAACAATTAAGGATAGGAACATTGCAAATTCAATTCCAAAATTTTAAAGGGAAAAAAAAGGGACAGCAAAGAGCAAGTAACAGTGAGATGAAGCGATTATTGTGTATTTTTCAAGGAAAGGAGAATGTAGCTTTATTTTTAGATAAAGTTGATTTTCTGAATGTTGCCACAGTAAATGTTGTAAACGGGCGAGTGGGTGGGGCTGGGCTCACTCTGTTTTTCTATTCTTAAATGTCAGAGTGTAAACTCCAAGTTTCAGAACTATAGCCTGAAGAAAAACACTCCTCTGATTCATGCCTTTTGTCTAATTAAAAAAGAAACCCCAAGCCCAAGCCCCTGCGATGTGCTGCCAGCGCTGCTTGTCAGGAGTGTCAGCATGATTGGCCTCACCTCCAGGAGGAGGAATTTTGGAGGGAGGGCTGCAGAGGGGTTTGTCTCCCAACACCCGAGCGTGAGGGTATAAAAGAGGCTCCAGGGCAGTGAAGGCTCAGCCTCTCCTCTCTGCCCACGCTGCACCACTGCCCTTCGCTCCTTCTCGTGCCGCAGCCATGGCCACCTCCTTCGTCAGCTCTTCCTCCACCTACGGGGGTGGCTTTGGGGGTGCCGGGGGCAGCTCCCGCCTGTCCTCGGTGCGTGCCGGGGGCTCCTTCCGTGCCCCGAGCATCCACGGCGGCTCCGGCGGCCGCGGCGTCTCCATCTCCTCGGCCAGGTACGTCTCCTCCTCAGGAGGCGGCCTGAGCTCCGGCTTTGGGGGCGGCTATGGGGGAGGCTTTGGTGGAGGTGCTGGCTTTGGAGGAGGTGCTGGCTTTGGAGGGGGCTCTGGCTTTGGAGGGGCCTGTGGCTTTGGCGGGGGCTTTGACCTTGGTGGTGGCTTCGGTGGCGGCGATGGGCTCCTCCAAGGCAATGAGAAGATAACCATGCAGAACCTGAACGACCGGCTGGCCTCGTACCTGGACAAGGTGCGGGCCCTGGAAGAGGCCAATTCAGATTTAGAAGTGAAGATCCGAGACTGGTACCAGAAACAAGCCCCCACCAGCCCCGCCCGGGACTACAGCAATTATTACAAGATCATTGAAGACCTCCGAGACAAGGTAAGGCATTCACATGTAGAAGAGTCGTAAGAATGCAAAAGAATTATGGAACTGCATATTCCATGTCTTTAAAATAAGCTCAAATAATTAGAAAAGAAATACTGAATGAGGTCATAAGCAGAAAAGAACAGCTTGTTTTCCATTTAAACACCAAATATTTTGTCCTGACAATATGGTGTTTGTTGAAATGAAAATGTTCACATTGTTAGCAAAAGATGACAAAATGTGTTTAGATTTATCAATGCATTTAGTCAGGAATCCAATAGCAAAGAATGTGACAGGTAGGCCTCCAGGCTGGAAAGGTAATTGTCCTGGCTCCAGATAAGATCAGGGGTTGCACCAGTGTAGTTGCTAATTAGGGTTCTAATCAGTGTTGCACAGAGTCTCTCAGCTCTCTGGTTGGCTCAGGGACTGTGGATCCCTCCTTGATTTCCCCGTTACTCACAGGAACCTTTCTCTGTGTTTCTCAACTGACAGATCCTTGCTGCGACCATTGACAATTCCCGGGTCATCCTGGAGATCGACAATGCCAGGCTGGCTGCTGATGACTTCAGACTGAAGTGAGTTCACCTGGGGCACATTTCTCTTCCCTCCGCTCACATTCCCTTTGCTTCTCTCTCTCAAAACAGTTTTCTGAAGTTTGGCATTAATTTTTATGTAAAAAATAAAGTTCTTCAGTCACTGAAGGGCACATTTTGAAATTATGGACAGGTATTTTTCCTTGGTAACTTCTGATGCAAAAACCCTGGGAAACAATCAATTGATGAAGGACCAATTCAGAATATCAATCTGACAGAACACATCCTCCAGCTCACTGAGCTGTTTGCATAATGAATTATAGCCCATGTCTTCTTTCAGTTGTGATGCTCTTAACTCTTTTTACTAGCCTGAATCACAAGGGAAAGAAGGCAGGAATAGGTTGGGGTTTTCACTGAGAAAGAACAGAGTGGCAGGAAGGGATTGCTGTGGGGCTGCAGCAGTTCTCTGCCAAGGAGCCTGAAACTCAGAAGAGAAAGACCAAGAGCAACGTGGAACTTTCCATCTCCCAGGCTCAGCAGCACATTCAGACAGCTGATAAAGGTCCCTGCACGGCTGCTCCTCCCTTGCAGTGATGCACCTGCAGGTTTGGATTTTCCCTCTGGTGTCCCAGGCAGCCCCAGGCCACCTGCACTTTCCTCCTCTCCAAATCCGAGAGGACACTGCAAATGGCCTGTCCTGTTTGACAGCATTTCTGTTGGTGCTGATAATCCTTATCAGGTGCTGCAAGGTGGAGAGTCACGTCCTCCTCGGGAACAAAATGAGATGGCAATGCCTGTGCTTGGATGTTGGAAAAAAGCACCTTTACTCCTTTTACACTTCTTCTCAATCTATGCTTTCATTTACAGCCCATATATTCAATATAAATGGTGATCATTCCCTGGGGGTACCGAATACAAACTGGGGTGTGTTCCAGTGCCTGTGTCTCCCCTGAACTGCAGGTATGAGAACGAGCTGTTCCTGCGCCAGAGTGTGGAGTCCGACATCAACGGCCTGCGCCGTGTCCTGGATGAGCTGACCCTGTCCAGGGCTGACCTGGAGATGCAGATCGAGACCCTGAAGGAGGAACTGGCCTATCTGAAGAAGAACCACGAGGAGGTGAGTCCTGACAGTGCAGAGGAGATCAGTTCCCTTTGGAATTTATGACTCTTGTCAATGAAACACACATGCAAGTTACATGGACATAGGTGTGTGGTGTGTGAGTACCCAGAGAGCAGGGAAGCCATGCAAGGAGAGAGAAAATGTGATAAATGTTTCATGTGTATTCCACTTGATAGCACAGGTCCTGTGTGCCATGGCAGGGATTGCCGGGGGCAGGAAGGATGTGAGAGGAGGGAGCCTGATCCTTCTGTGTCCTCTGCCTTCTGCCCATGCAGGAAATGAAGGAGTACTCGAACCAGCTGAGTGGCACAGTCAATGTGGAGATGGATGCAGCTCCTGGCACCGACCTGACCAGAGTCCTCTCCGAGATGAGGGAACAGTACGAGGCTCTGGCTGAGAAGAACCGGAAGGATGCTGAGGCCTGGTTCTTCACTCAGGTACAGCCTCTCAGGGATGCACTGCCTCAGCATCACTGCCCCGCCAGGTGCCTCCCTCCCTTCTCAGAGAAATGGAAGTCTTTTTATACAGTATGTACGTGATTCTACAGTTGTTTTTTCCTTTCAGACTGACGAGCTGAACCGTGAAGTTGCCACCCACACCCAGCAGATACAGACCAGCAAGTCGGAGATCACAGAGCTGCGCCGCACCATGCAGGGCCTGGAGATCGAGCTGCAGTCACAGCTCAGCATGGTACGGACCCGCCCCGAGGGCATCCCCAGGCCCTGCCTCACACTGTCCCCATCCTCCCTCCCTGTCCTGCCTCTCCTCACCCCCCTCCGTGGCACAAGCCTGCATTGTAACCTGTCCTGATGTGATTCCGCTGCAGAAAGCCGGGCTGGAGGCCAACCTGCGGGACACGGAGGGCCGGTACTGTGCCCAGCTGGCCCAGATCCAGGCACTCATCACCAGCGTGGAGGAGCAGCTGGGCGAGCTGCGCTGCGACATGGAGCGCCAGAACCAGGAGTACAGGATGCTCATGGACATCAAGAGCCGCCTGGAGCAGGAGATCGCCACGTACCGGCAGCTGCTGGAGGGCCAGGATGCCCAGTACGTGTCCCTGCCCAAGGCCTGATGTGCAGAGAAGGGCAGGGAGGGCTCTGTGTGCAGTGGGAGCTGTGCTTGCTGGGCTCACTCCATAGCTCTGAGTCACTCTGCACACACAGCCCATGGAGCTCTGGCAAAGCAGGTGCCCAGGAAAATCCCCGGTGCTGCCATAACTCAAGTTAAAGCTGCACATCAGTGGTGCTGGGGATTTGAAAATATAAATGCCACCAATGTGACTACAATGAATTGCAGAAGGCACCAGGCACCACATGTATGTCTCACATAACCCTCTGTTTGCACTGGAATTAGAGCCTTCAGTCTGAAATAACCTATGAAAACCTGCTCCTGGTATTTCTTTAGCCCTTTCTACATTTGTGCTGAGGTGAAAATATCCACCCTTGCACACCAGCACCTCCAGCTAGAAAAGAGCTCAGTACAGATCCCAGCTCATTTCAGGAGAATCTGCTTTTTCATGCCCATTCCTCATATCTGGTCTATACATGAGTTACTTTTGATTTCTGAGGAGGAATCAGTTCCTTACATAGTTTCTAGAAGAGGCATTCTGAGGAGAGAAGCCTGATGTGGAAACATCAGGACAAGGAACTGGTCTGACCACTCCATTCCCTCTCAAGTACATAGGGGTGGATTTCAAAGCTGAGAGCACCTTACCACCACTGAGAACCAGCCATTGATTACAGCCCTGGGAAATCCTGGCTGTTCACACAAATTCCTAAAAGGATCGATGGTTTCAGGGCACAGGGTCAGGGACGGTCATTAATCAAATATTTCTGTTTTTCTACAGGTTGTCAGGAGTGAACCCCAAGGACGGTAAGAAACATTTTTATGTAACAAAGGGCTGAAAGGAACAGGCAAAATAGGATTACACAAACCTATTGTGTTTTTTGCCTTGGATCTCTTCTTACTACCACAGATTCCATTCTGTGCAATGACCACGTTCTGTACCATGCAGAGACAAAACCGTAATACTTTGGTTTATGTGCACTTCTGAAACCAGTACCTTGCCAAAACGATTGCCTGGATTGCTCATGGGTTTCTAAACCACCCAAATCTCCCAAAGATTCCTAAATTCCTCTGCTGGTGCACACAACACACTAATACTTCCAAATCCACATGTGCCCTCCTAAGTTTTTCTGGATAACAACCAGGAGGGAAGGTAGATAAGATGTAAAGGCAGTTCTGCCTTTGATATGTGAAAGATCTTTTGAGGAAACAAACAAACACAACCTCATTGCTCAGCTCCTCAAGGTCTTGGCAGGGCCTTATTTGTTTTTCTTCCCTGTTTAATTGTTTTATTCCTCCTCTCAGCAGCATTTGGGAGCGGTGGAAGAAGCCGCATTAGCACAGAAGATGATGGAAGATCTGGTTCTACCCGTGAAAGGAGATTCCCGTAAAGAAATCCGGAATCCCCTCTTGCATGTGACACCCCATGGAACCAGTGCGGCCTCTATACTGGCTAATGCTGAGAGAAAGAGCCTTTCACTTCCCCAAGTCACAAGAATGTACCCAAGAATGTCTTTCCTTAGACTTGCTCTGCCTCTGTCCATGAGCACTGACTCGCTGGCTCAGAGATGCCTGCTCTCTGTCAGTGCTCTGTTGTTTCCTACATAATAAAGTTTCTGTTCTGCTTGTGCAAATACATCCAGTCTGGTGGTGTTCTTTGGAGTCAGTGTGGCACTGCCACACAGTGAATCCCAACCTCAGGGGCACACAAGGCAGCTACTGAAATGCTGTACTTTACTCCCACACCCTGTTTGGAAAAGGTGTCCTCAGCCCCAGCAATGGGTATTTCAAACCACATAATAGTGTCTGCAAAAATTATACCATTTCGAGAATTACAGATTTTATTTTCCTTCCAGCCTCCTTAGAGCCACTATTTTTGTGTTTCCTACCTTCTGACATTTAAAGAAAAGAAATCTAAACTCCTGGCACCACCAGTTTGGCCATGAGTGAGGCTGCAGGATCACTGGTCCTGCTGGTATTCCCACTGGAAGGAACTGGGAAGAGGGCCTTGCAAACTGCAGCAAAGCAACATCACAATTCACCATAAATGCAAAGCCAATCAGTACAAAATGATGGTTTTTCCTGATCCAAACCCCAAGTAACTACTGTTTGTATCACTCAAACAGCAAGAGGGGAATTTCCTACTGCCATCAGCAGCTATCCATCCAGTTGTATTCCAGATGGAGAGCTGAATCAACCAGTGATGGCTGCAGGACATTGACCTGCACAATGCAGGTGCCAAAATGTTGTCTTATACTTAAACTGCAGCCGAGAAAGGCAGCTCCCTTTGCTTTCCCACTTCATAGAACCAGCCCAACTCCCAAAGGACGCCAGGAGGGGCCGTGCATTGCTCTGTTCCCCAGCTCCCAGCTCCCATCCAAGGGTGCCATCTGCTGGCAAGGGTTTGTGTCCTCTCTCTGGTCACCACTGCCACCCTCTGCTATAGATTAGAGGTGACTACACCCAAGTCCCACAGTGTAGCCTTGAGGAAGAGCCGTGTGGGGTTTTGAAGTAAGTTGTTTGGTCTTTTTCATGGATCCTCAACGTGCATGAATGAAAATTGTGTGGTGTCTTTTCCAGTCTGGAAAGGCTGAGCTTCAAAGGAAGCACTTCCCATGTCCCAGACCTCCTGTGCTCTGGATTACTTGCAAGAGAAAAGACAATTCTGGTTTTCATGATGTGGTAACTCCATGAAACTCTCAAGGAGTAGCAGAGAGGCTCTCTGGTCTCACACAGTGCCAGTCTCCCTGCCAGGCAGCTTGGGAATGTCAGTGAAATGAAGGATTCAATTTATTTCTCATAATATTATGCATATACATGTGCATTTCCATGTCAGTGTAACAGTTCACAGACACCAGCTTGCTGGTCTGAAGTTCAGTCTGAAATTGATCTCTGGTGAGATGAACTGAAAAGCAGGAAATCATCAGTTCTATCATAATTTGGGGTGGTTTTTTTTCAAGTGAGGCCCTCAGTCTTTGGTGCTTCAAACTCAGCCCCCTCTCCAGCAGCAGGGCTGACCCTGAACTGCAGCTCTGGACAGGGGCTGGGGAGTCTTCCAGACTTCCCAGAGTCTGAGGAGAGACAAGCCTTGCACTCACTGGAAAACCCTGTTTTCAGAGGACAATTGTCTCAAACAGTTACAAGCGGCAGCATCTCCACACCGCAGTGCCTGAGGAAGGAGCAGGAGCATGTGCTAATGGAAAGGGGACTGGGAAAAGGGAAGGAGCAGGTGCTGAGCAGAGCCGAGCCCGAGCCACAAGGAGGAGCCCAACACCTGCTGGCTCAGGAGAGGCCGGGAGGTACCCAGGGAAGGCTGGAGTGCAGCGATTCCTTATTGCTGCAGCATTCCCAGTGAAACAGGGGAAAACACACCCCTTCAGGTGTCTCCCAGCACAGTGTAACTCAGCCCCCCGACCCCAGCAGGCAGGATGAGCAGCAGGCCCAAGGCAGACCCTGGGCAAGGGCTGAGCTTTCCCCTGGGTAAGGAAACCACCTCTTCCCAAATCTTTCTCCTCCATCCCATCCCTCGGGTGTAGATAAGAACTACCCTTACAGACAAGGCAATCCAGCGGTTGCCATGGGAACACTTCCCAGTTTACCCCAGCATGAGGAACGGGACCACCTGCAGCAGCTGGACTGGCCCCTTCCGTGTGGGATGGAAGCAGCTTGGCAGCAAGTTACTGAGACTTTTGAGGAAGAATATTCCTGAATGATTGCCAAGTCCATTTTCAAGGCTGTCAGCTTTAAATAATTACTTAAAGATTTTGAGTGTTGCCACAAACTCACTCTGTAAAGATTTTCTATAGCTAAAGATATAAATATCTTAGTAGTATTAATGGTGGGAACAGCAAGAAATCCGAGCATTGCTGCCTATTGCAACAAGACCATTGACACAGGACTGAGCCTCAAATCATGAGAAAATGAGTAGAAAATATAAAGTATCTAATTCTCATGTATTTTCCCCAGGAATGGGCAGCTGAAGGGAACAGCTGGGCATTACTGGCTCTGGACTGGAGGTTTTTAGTTTAGAAGTTGGATCACTTCATTAAAGCCTCATGTCTCCCACAGGCTGAAGCTGCTGGTTGGCAGTGACGGCTGACAGGACATGCTGTGTTCGAGGATCCACAGGCTGTTGTAATTCTACAGCCTGAGAACTACAACAGAAAGTATCTGCAGAGCCCCATCCCTGCCCCAGCTCCCCATTTATCCCCTCATGAGCAGGAAAACATAACATGCTAACTACAGGGTTCGAGAGAAGTCTGAGGCAGAGCCGATCCTGTTCCACACCTACGGATTTTGGCCACACCTCACTATTATCATATGAAAAGAAAAAGAAAAAAAACCCCAAACAAGCGAAAGGAAAGCAATCTGGTATGTGGCTGATTCCAAACAACAACAGCGTGCAGGCTCATAAATGCTTCAGAATTGACCAAGAGGAAGCACGTTTCGTGATGACACAATCTTGTTGCTGTAGTCATTCATCGAAGGGAAACTCCCACAGGAAAAGGCATAAAGCTGCTCAGGGAAGGCGAAGAGGCTGCTCAGTGCTAGGCAGCCAAACCTGGGGTTCGATTCACACAGAGCTAAGCATGAGCACCAGCCAAGGCCCTTTCCAGTTTTTTTCTGGGTCCCTCAGGGGTAGTGCAGGGTGTGGTTTGGCCCAGCAAGAGACTTCTTACAGAGCGTCAAGTGCAGATGGTGGTGCCAGCAGCACACATGGCTCCTTCTCCTCCGCCAGACCCCTCTGGCTGCCGGCAGGAGGGGCAGCCTGGGCAGGCTTCGGCGAGCACCATGGGGAAAGCATCTTCCTGGGGGGCAATGAGAAACAGACCATGCAGAACCTGAATGAGCGCTTGGCTGCCTACCTGGACAAGGTCCGTGCCTTGGAAGCAGCCAACGCTCAGCTGGAGAGCTGCATCCTAGAGTGGCACAGGACTAAGTCTCATGGCAAGAGGCATGACTTCAACCAGTACGAGCAAAACGTCACTGACATGCAAAGACAGGTAAGTCAGAGCTGCGACTGTGTCATTCTGTGCTCTTCTGAGGAATCTGGGCTGTCCTTTGTGCTGGTGGCTTTCCTTTAGAGAAGTTAAATAAAAGCTTTGAAATGTCAGAAATCCTCAGGAAGGTTGTCCCAGGACCTGGGAATAGACATTCTTTGTGCTCCCAAGGAGGAGACTGGGCACCAGGAAGGCTGGAAGGGGGCGAGGGGGATTGTGCAGAGACTGGCAGAGCAGAGGGATCCGTGTGCTGCCAAGTGTTCCCTCCTGCGCTGAAACTGGGCTTGGAGTAACTGCGTCTGGCAGAATTTGGGCTTTTTGATGGGCAAATTAGAAAGCAGGAGAGCAGAGCCTGCCCCTCTCCTGCCGCTGTCTCCAGACAGGCTGGGGCATTCAGCTCTTTGATTCCTGCGGTAGCAGACAATGAAACTACAGGAGTTTGGGGACCAGTGAGCTTATGTAATCAGATGGAAAAATACTTCATTGTAATTAAGAAAATAGCAGTGACAAATTCCTTGTGGATGTTTTCACTATAATTAAAAGGAGAATTTCTGGTTCCTGCCAGTAGTTAATATTAATGTTCAACAGTAACTCTTTCAATCACCCAAACTCACGTGTCTTCAAATTTAAGCATAATATTAATCTGTATTCATAATGAACATCCTTAGCACTGTAACCATCTGTGTGACTAATCAGTGTAATTAACTTTACATACCCATATGGGGCAAAACTCAAAGCTCTTTCAAATGCAATGCTGTCGTTTTCCCTCCACTTGTTACAATACGATTACTTGACATTCTCAAAACCCTGAGAAATTCTATTCAAGAGGGCTTGGAAATGGTATTAATGCACATCTTTGCTGACTGGGGCCAGGGACTTTATCAAACTCCGTGCTCACTGTTAAAAGTGTTGCCTGGAGGCAGAAGATGAGGCGTCCCGACCACAGGCTGTGCACGGAGAGCCAGAACTGTCATCACCCATTTCTGTTTTGAGGATAAAGAGAGGTCACTGTCCCCAGACCTGGCACTGGAACACTGTCCCTTTTAACTCAAAGAGGAAGAGAAACTTGTTCCCCAAGAACATAACTGGGTACAGGTTGATTTGGTATTAATAAATGAGAAAGATTTAGAAAGACAAGCATAAAACTGTGATGGTGACTGGGGCAAAGACCTCCCTTTTGAACAGGCTGTACCCAAACCACTGATTTTTAACTCTCAGCCCTTAAATGTCTGTCCCTGGCCACGGGCACCTGCAGGCAGTGGCTGTGCTGGATGAGGCAGGAAGGGCCAGGAGAGCATCATTTACAGGTGACAATTCGGTGCTCAAGCCCAGACTTTTAACTTTCTCTATAAATTATTGCAATTAGCACCAAGTCTGCCAGTAAAATGAGTGAAAATATAGCATTTAATTATTAACCATAATTAAATTAATTAAACATCCATTTAAAAGGTGAAACTAACTTAGCACCTAAAATAAAATTTAGGGCAAAATTAGGATCCTATATCCAATAACCCAGAAGGTCTATTATATACTGTCTGTCTGAACTTGGAGGCATTTAATAATTTGAGTCCTGCATTTTGGACCACCCTGGATAAGTGAATTCGGGAGGAACATTTCAGGTGGAGTGCCAAGTTGCCTTATTCCAGCCTGACTGCACTGTAACCCAGACACACAGTGACACAGCACCTGTTCTTCAGGTAACTGTCTCATCCAGACACCTTGTGCTGCTAAATAAGCCAAGGGAGCTACAGAGCATTCCAGGAGATGGGACAGAGGACATGAGACACGAGAGGAAGAAGCCAGTGCAGGAAGCCTTCTTGGAAAATCCTTGGTTTGAGAAGGAATTGGAGTGTATTTCCTATATAATATGTGAGTTCCTAAGGAAGGTCTCTGTGGGTTTGCAGACTGGTACCAGTGATCATGCCTTGTTCCTGAGGGATTCAGTGAGGAATTCCCTGTGATCAGGTAGCTGGCACCTGTGGGATTCCCTGCTGGCTGCAGAGCAGTGGGCAAAGCACCCCAGGTGCTCAGATCTCACAGAAAGGTCACACAGCAATTCCTTACGTGTGTGTAGTTATGAAATGGCACAAAGATGAAGAACTCGCGTTGCTTTCTCATCACCCTGTAGATCTCACAGCAGCATTTACTGTTCTCCAAGACTGCATTCAAGAATTGCCTCCTCTCTGACGCCACATTCCAGGCAGCCACACACTCAGGGTATTGTTAGAGCTCTTCTGCTGGCCCTGATTGTGTCCCAGGGCAGGATCCGAGGTGTGCTGCTAATTGCCCAGGAATGCACAGTCTGTAACAGATTAGTTAAACATTCCACCTTCTTATTTACTACAGAGGTGAACCTTTGACACTTCAGGAGAATTTTGTCACTTCCTCATTTCTTTGTGATTCATTGAGTGTAGGAAATGTTACCTGAAGGTGCTGAGGGCTCTGTAAATTATGTCAGTACAGCCACGATGTCCCTTGGTTTGCTCTGTGGGTGCTGAGTGAAGGTGACTGGTGCAGTTGTGACCACGCTCCTCTTTCCTCTCTGTTAGAAAAGGACTCGATGCTCTACATTAATGATTTCCTGGCAATTACGTGTGAGTTCCTGCTGGAATTCTTCCAAAGATTTTGCACAGAATGCTGAGCTTTTTGCGTTCAGATCTATAGTTAAAAGCTGTCCCGTGTTACCAGCGACTCACAAGCCTTTCCAATGTGTGCTGAGTACACTGAAGGAATGATGAGGTTGCACTTCCTCCTGCACCTTTTAAGGCAATTTTCAAATCCCAAAGCAAGATCAGAAACATGAACTAATCCTTTGATGCTGCTGGAGTTACAGGTGAATAACTGAATGGGTCACAGCTCGATGCCAGTGGTGGATTGAGTTGCTGCCACCAGCCCTGTGGTGCCTCTGCACCACAACAGCGACTCAGCGAGCTGTTCCTGCACGTGCTGCTTTTCAGTGTATCATTAATGTCAGCATTTGATTGTTCTCAGACACAGCTTAATGGTTCTGACCGAAATTTGCCCTAACGATGCCCAAGGCAGCTTTGTCAGCAATGCTGGACAGGATCAAAATCCAGTCACAGAACTGGAGGAAGGCAGTGACTGTTACTCTGTAATAAACCATGAAGTATGTGTAATATAATTCATATCCTCTACCTGGCCAGGAATAAGACGCCAACTCTTGGTTTGTACCCAGAAAAGTAAGACTGAGAGTAAAGTAAGACTGAGAGTAAAGTAAGATTATGGACAAAAACTGCCAAACATCTAAATGAATCAGGAAACTGAGTTGCTCTTGTTCCTGTGCTCTCCTTGACGTGCTAAACCAGCACAGGTTATCCACTGTAACCCCTGGCAACACTGAGCCTCCTGTTGGCTTCTCTGTTTTCCAGATTGAGGATGGCAAGATCACCAATGCCAGTATCCTTTTACAGATCGATAACGCCAACATGGCATCTGAAGACTTCAGGCTCAAGTAAGCTCTTCTCTGGTTTCCTGATCAAGTTTGAAAGAGGAATAAGCAAGATACTGTTTTTCCTCGCTCATACAATAGGGAGGTGATATTATTGAGGTTTTCTGGTGATACTGGATGAATAAAAACAATTTAGAGCAGGGGAAAAAAAACCCAAAAGGATGTAAAACCCACAAATGATTGCTGTAGAACCTTGAGTCACCCTGTTTATGATACTTAGTGCAGGTCCTGACGAGCAGGTTTGACAGCAGACACTTGATACTTGTGACAAAAGGCACTTAAAACTGTCATCTGGGATTACCAATTATCCCCTCTCTGCACTGCACTTCCCAGTCCAGCCCAAATCTATTTCCTGGATTTATCACCTCTTCTGTCAGCTCCTCAGGGAACATCTGTCCTTCTGTAGCTTCTGCTTAGGAGTCCTGCACATTCTGCCACAGTAACGGGGCCTCTCTCCTGGCTCAGTACACACTGATTTTCCAGTGCATTGAAAGGCAGTTCTCAGTCCAACTGAAAAGCCAGAATGCTTGGACTGAAAACTTCCAGGCAGCTCTTTGCAGGAAAAGGAACTGACACTTCTGGAAGTGCAGCTTCTCAGGAATCAGAAGATTTGTCTTTTTTCCAACAGCTGATGATCAGCTGTAAAAAATATCCCCATTTTTGGTAATATCGTGACAGACTCAGAGACCCTGAGCATTGCTGGCCTTTCCTTAGCAGGGAGTAGAGTCACAAAAGGAACCAGTGCAACTACTTTGAGGGACGAGTGTAGAAACACCAACTGAGCCCACAACAGATGAGGGATTGATGCTGAGGAGCAAAAGTGCTTCCCATGCCCAAGGGAAGACAGGGCAGCATCTCCCTGCCTTGGCTTGCTACAGACACTGCAGCAGGTTAGAGAGGAATGGGAATAACTGACTTCCTTCTTATTTTTCCTGCCTTCTGAAGGACTGAAAAATTACCATTTTGGAAAAATTACAGCAAACAGTGATTGCTGATACTGTTTTTAGAGAATCATATTTGCAAAGCTTTCACAACCTGCTGAATGTTAAAGTGCCAAAGGGAAGTGAAAGAAAGAGCAATTTTTTTCCTTACTGTATAGGAGGAGCTGTGAGGGAAAAAGGAAAATGAAATACAAAAATAGTGAAACCCATCTTGCTGTTAAGACTATTCAAAAATATTCAAATAGCATATTTTAGAAAGAGAATTTGTTCCCTTGGTTGTTTGTTCTCTCTGGTTCCCTGCACAGAGGACTTTAGCAAGTCTAACCTCTCTTTGATGTTCCGTGTGCCAGAGCCTGAACTGGGCAGCTCTCAACATGCACCGTGTCCTCTCTTTCCTCATAAAGATACGAAGCAGAGAAGTGTCGCAGGCAGGGGGTGCAGCTCGATGTGGAGAACCTGCGCAAAGAGCTTGATGACCTGACCATTATTAACACAGACCTGGAAATGGAAATTGAGGGCTTGAGAGAGGAGCACATCCTCAGGAGGAAGGACCACGAGGAGGTACAAAAAGTTCCACTTGGTAAAATCCTATCGCACAAATCTTCACTAACGTGTAATTAACTGAGTAAGACCCACAATCTATAAATTGGATTGATGATTCAGGACCTAATCCTGTCTCTGAAGCAGCCAGTGAGGGCCAGGTGAGGCACAGAGGCTGTGAATGCTTCACCCATTACACCAGGCTTTCAGAGAGACCAGGCTGTCGCAGTCTCTCCCACCCATCTGGCACACACAGCTACTCATTGACATGTTGGACAGAAATGTTCTCAGAAAGGCTTGGATACAAAGAGACAACACTTGAAGGGAATAGGAAACATTACTGGGTGCTGTTGAGTTTTATTCATTGCAGACTTTTCCCTCAGTGCTGGGTATATCCCTGCCCAGACTCACAGAAGCACAGAGGGGTTGAGGGCTGGGAGGGACCTCTCGAGCTCCTCCTGTCCATCTCCCCCACTCAAGCAGGGTCATTTAGAGCAACTTGGCCTGAGCTAAACAGACCTTCAATTCCTGAAGGCTCCAAATTAAAAAAGAATGGCTGGTGAAGTCCAGGAAAATTACTGATTCTTGCAAAATCCTAAGCACAATCATCATCATGGCCAGGCTTCATGAACAAGGATTTGGGAAGGGCCTTACCCACGCTTGCTGCAAGCACACTGATGGCTAAAAAGGCCAATGTGAGATACCTAAGCACAATAATTAGACAATAATTCTCAAAAGCCACGCTGCTCTGAATCCTTCCAGAGCTACACCCAGTGCTCTCTGTTATTCCACATTTATAACCCCACTGGTTTCGTCTTGCTTGCCCTGGTGTTGTTTGCAGGTATTACCTGACACAGACCCCAGTGTCCTGCTGGGGGTCTGTGGGCTCTTACAGCAGAGAATGAACCCCGGGGTCACACAGTGCAGTGAAGGTGCCTTTGGCTGATGCCCGGGCAGCCCAGCAGAGCTGGTGGAGCAGGGAACCAGCAGAGACATCCCTGTGTCCAGCTGATCCACACTCGGTGATGTCATACCCCAAAAGCTCCCTTGCCTGGGCGCTTTGAAAATGGTACCAGGCACAGAAGGTTGTGCTACACCAGAAGGAATGTTACCCGACCTGCCCGACTGGTCCCGTAATTATGTTGTTTACACAGTAATTATATGCTTTAATCCAATTATTCCTTTAACAATTACATAGAACTTTTACATTACTCTCCTGTAAACTTAGTTATAGTTCCATAAATATTAACATAAAGGGCAAGAAAGATGAAATTACTGTTAGATTTTCATCAAAGGTTTTGGGTTCCTAAAAGAAAAATAAAAAATGTCAGTTCTTCTTCATTATGTCCATTTCTTCTAGAAACATTCTATGAAAAGATCTTCTCACATTTTTTATCAAGCTCTGCCAGAGAAGCAAATATAAGTCACTGGTTTAAGTCACATCAGAGTATTTTCAGTACATAAATTTTCCAAACAATGTTAACTTAATATGTATATAACGATCCCCCACCAAACCACTCTGTGATTCTGGGGTTCTGTGAATACTCTCCACTTTCCTAATTGAGTTTTCTTGTTCCCTCTGCTAACACACGACAGGACATGGAAGCAAATCGCTCCTCACAAGACTTCAAAGTCAACATAAAAGTAAACGCGGCCCCTCCTGAGGACTTAGGCAAGATCCTGGCAGAAATAAGAGAGGACTACGAGGCCATCATTGAAAAGAATCGTCAAAGCCTGGACAATTGGTACAAAGAACAGGTAACAGCTATTCCCTGCTCCTTTCCAGGATCCCTGTGGCTGTGCCTGCCTGACCAGGGCCACTAAAGCTGTTCTGTGCTTGTGCCCCCCAGAGCTCGGCCGTGTCCCTGACAGCAACCCCCAACCCCGAGCAGATCCAGCGCAACGAGAACGAGATCAAGGAGCTCAGGCGGACCTTGCAGGCCCTGGACATCGAGCTGCAGGCAGAGATCAGCAAGGTACCTGCTGCAGGCATCGTGGGCTGCTCCCTCCTACCCCGAGTCAGAAGTTGCCATGGGCCAATTATCCATTTTAATCCACAGACTAGAATAACTTTATTGCAGTTGCTGAAGTAGGAGGGAAATTGGAATTCAGATCATGCTCGACTTTGCCAGAATATGCAAACTAGACTCAGCAACCACCACCAAGGAGTGAAAAATTCATGTCTCTCCTTAAAACAAAATACAGGGAGAAGAGGAGAAGGGATAGCTGGCTCCATGGTCTAGAAATGCTACATGTCCAGAAGACAGAGAATAATGCAAAGTTCATATTTACAACCCCTATTTAATGCATGAAATATTTGAACTCTTAGAAATGTTTCCCAAGCATCACTCAGCTCTTGTGCAGGTTAAAGCTGACATCCCAGTGAGCTGCAGACTTGGGGGCCATTGGGGACAGTCCATGCAGGACTGGCAGGAGAGGCAGCAGCTCCAGGAGCTGAGCTTTGAGCAGAACGGATCCAGCAGGCAGAAATGACTCAGCTTTGCCTCTCATGCACACACGACACAGCTTCGTGCTTCTGCTGCCTTCACAGGAATAGTTATGCAAATGCATAAGTGTTTAAATTACCACAGCCTTAATTTTGCAATCTTCTAGCTAGAGACCAAATTTGCTGGCATTTCTGCATTATATCTACCACATAAATAATAATCATGGTGTTGGTATTATCTGCTCCACCAGAGACACATGCTGGAAGACACCCTGGCCGACACTCGGAATTACTACGTGGCTGAGCTTCAGAAAATGCAGCAGATCATCTCCAAGTGTGAGGAAGAGCTCAGCCAGGTTCGTCATGAGATGAAGCAGCAAAATACCCAATACAAGGTCCTTCTTGGGATCAAAACCCGCCTGGAGAAGGAAATTTCCACGTACCGCCTGCTGCTGGAAGGGAACGCTGACGGGTAAGGCAGAGCTGCCCCAACTGGAACAGATGAGAGGAGAGTCCTCATATTCGGGTTATTTATTTGTTTGTTTGTTTATGCTTAATCAAAGCTTGTGAGTTCCATCCTACATCAAGGCTTGGTATTTTAATGTGATGGATCATAATAAAGAGCCGGAGCCACCTGAAGTACAGAGACACTTGTATCCATGTAATTTGGATTACCTAAATTAATATAAGTTTTTATTAAAAAAATAAATTCTCCACTCCCATAGCATGGCCATCTCAGCACAGGAAAGTGCTGCCCTCGCCTCTGCTCTCTCATCTGGTTTGTACAAACTCAGAGAAGGAAGATTAGCAGCCTTTAGAACCAAAATCTCTCGGGCAGGCAGGACAGTGTGGCCCCAAGGGTGCAGGTCTGTGGCTGAAGCCAAACTGGGATCAACCTGAGCAACTCAGAACACACGAGAGCCAATGCACCTTCCCCAGGAGCAATAGTGCATGTGCACAGGGACAGGGCCAGGTGAGAGGATCCACCCAAGGGAAAGCCCATGTGGTATCAAAGGATCATTTTATCTTTCTTTTATTTTCATAAATTTTCTCTCCTAGTGGGATGAGGTCTCCTTAGAATCAGCGCGAAAAAGGGGATGAAAAATGTCTTGAAATTTGTATAACCATTACTTTCTCTCTGTTATCTTTACAGGATAGCAAGAATATCTGATACTAAAGGTAAATGTCCCGTACTTTGTTCTCTGTAGTGATTCTTAATTACTGTCATTTCCAATCAAATTTTCCTCAGAGTAATTTTAACCTCAGCTGAGTGAGCTGTGGCAGGTGTGAGTGGCAGGCTGTGTGTGAGAACCATGGCAGTGGTTCCTGGGAAGGGCTCCCTGCAGAGCTCCTGGGCTGCCCCAGCCCCAGCTCCTCAGTCACACACGTGGCCACAGCTCAGGCTGCAGACTGAAGCTTTCCTGGGATGTGAGGAGGCACAGACACTCACTGGGTGACTAAAACAGTGTTAGGGCTTGAGAGCAAACCAAAAATCTGCATGTCTGGGAACTCATACTCTGGCATGAGCATGACCTGCAGACATTCCGGATTATCTGCTGGATTTGCATTGGCTGGGCTCTTGCTGTGTTATTCATTTGCCCTGACCTGGACCAGACCCAGGGTGACTCTCTGGCAGCACATTTCACACAGAGCAGCAACAAATATTGACTTAAAGGGAAACATGTAAAGATAACTCAAGTTTAGAGGCAGGTAAATGAGTGCAAATGAAGCTTTCCCTGCACGGCCTTGTCGCATTACTGCCCCTTGGCTAATTAAACTTCCCTTCCTTTCAGAACACGAGGGGCTGAGCAAGCAGACACTCAAAGCCATCGTGCACGACAGCGTGAACGGGGAGGTGGTGTCCTCCACCATCAACGAGATCCCCCCGCAGGCCTGAAGGAAGCTCTGCGAGCAGAGGCTTTCCCAGCAGCTCCCACAGCCTCCCACAGGACCCCGGGTGTGGCACAGGACACTGCAGGGAACTCGCTCCTCAAATGATCTGCAGCCCCACAATGAACAGTGCCACACAGAGCTGGGGGGAGCTGATACTGGTAGTTTAAAGAGCTTTTAGTCACCAAAATGCTGAAGAGAAGCTGATCAATGAAAGTGACTGGCTGAGCCGGTGACAGATGTATCATGCACATCTCCCGGGGCAGGAATCTTCCTCTGGGATTCAGTTATTGCTCTTCTAATTAACTACAACTTAAAGGGAATAATCTCTCGACTTTTTTCTGGTCTTATGCCTCTTATCACATACCTCACTGCAGCAAATAAATTTTTATCCATTACTATTTCTGGTCCTTGGAATTTCTGATTCTGCTTTCCCTTCCCCACGTCCCAGCCCATTGTGGCAGTGCCACCAAGATGGGTCAGGAGTGCCCAAGCCTCATTGTTTCAGGAGGGACAAAACTGGAAGGACACAGAAAAGAAAAGTAACACAAGTAACACAAGTTACAGATGACATTTACATGAGCAAACTATCCAAATTCTCTATATACAACTTTTCAATGTCACTGTTGAATGCAACATTATGAGTAGGAGTGTTGCAAAGTCGCTTTACTAAAATAGTCACCTAGAAACATTTCTTTATTCTGCAGCTTGAGAGACATTTTCCTGCACTGTCTTTACACACTTTCCTTCAGAGCCTGTAAGTGCTTTTCCAGCTACTCTCAATTCTTCTCAGTGACCCAGGTAATTCAAAAAGCCATCTCAGTTATTTAGTCTGATATCAGTGTTCACTGTATTTCTCTGATTTATATTCAGTGTCTCTGCTGATGGGTTCTGCAGTCAGACAGAATGGTGTTTGCATTAGGTGCTGACATCGGGGAGAGCCCATGAGCTTGAGTCAAATCCAGGCTGGCTTCCCCTGCCCAGCTCAGACCCTGGCAACAACAGAGCTGTGCAAAGCTACAGTATGGGCAGGGAACAGAAATATCATTAGGATGTTTAGATGAGGAAGACTGCAAGGCAGAAGAAAGAGAGACAAAAGGGAGCATAAGTGTGTGGAGGATTTGCACTCCAAAGTCACCGACTGTGTGTCCAGGGCAGGCTCACAGTCAGGAGTGACATTGTCATCTTGCCCTTTCATCCCCACTCAGGAGGGACTCTCACAAAGGGACTCTGCTGTTACCTGCCTTGCTTTGAAACAGGGCGCACAAAGGAAAGGGAAAATTTCAAAGAAAATGCAGATGAAAGTGAACAAAGTCCATCTCTGTGATACAGTGTTCTGCTACTGGCATGTTCGGACCAGTTCCTGACCCCCCTTTGCCTCCCACCCCCCAAATCTCCACCCTTGTTGCACAAAGAGATCCCAAAAACATTGGATGGATTACCTAATGGTTTCTTTAAACTGGGTAAAACTTGTAATACAGGATTAGTAACTGCTGGCTAATTAACAGTGTCCTTCCTTATGGCTTACCAGATCCAACGAGCCAGACCTGGTGTTTTTAGCATCTGGACAAAATGTGCTGAGGTTTTCTTGAACAATTTTCTGTGTTATTTAAAGATACATCAATTTACCAGATATACACAGCAGAACCGCATTGCTGTGACACAAATAATTACAAAAACTTCTAAGTAGCCCCTTATTTCTACATCAAAGGGAAGTATCTGCTTTGTGCTGGGTTATTGTGCTGAACTACAAGGAAAAGAAGAAGGAAAAGCAAGCAATTGAAGTGCTTTGTGGAACACGCCTGTCCTTATTTCACACTCCTGAGCACTGCCCAGGCTTTGCTGTGCCCTGCAAAGGCATCCCCTGTGCTGGGGTGGGACGTGCCCCTCCTGCTCTGTTCTGCTCAGCTCTGACAGGAGCTGGGTGAGAGGCAGCCGAATTCCCACTCTCCTCTGCCAAGAGCCAGCACAATTCCCATTCCACTCCACCGCTCTGATGATTTCAACCTTCTCTTACCCCCGTGCCACTGTGCTCCATACTGGTCAGACCAGTACAGCCCAGTGCAGCTCACAGCACGACCTCTCAGCTCACCCCGTTACTGACACCACCACGCACCCAGGGCTCTAACAGCCCTTTAAGTGTCTTTTACTAAGTGGAGTAAACCAGTTGGTCCTTAAACACACAAATTTTCGTTACACCACATTCTGTTCTCCAGGAGGAAGCAAATACTCTATGGCCAAAACTCCTGATCTGTGGAGAACCTTCCACAGCTCCAGAACACTCTGCACAATTGCAGATTTCTTCTGATCTGGACACTCGTGTCACTGTGTGCCCTGGATCTCGTGGTTACTCATTGCCTCTGAATTTGTGCTCTGGCAGATAAGTTATGCATCTCTAAATGTATTTAGGGTGGGTCTGCACCTTAAATAATAAATAATGATGCTAATATTTACCACTTGCATGCACTGTTAACATCGTATTCTCACACCACGCTGAGAGATAAGTCAGGCAGATAAATAATGAATGGGGGTAGTATTATCATTCCCATTTTATTGCTTGAGAAATTGGAAAAAGAGATGACACAACTTGCTCAAGGCTGCAAAGAAAGTCACTGATAGCCATTAAATTAGAATTCATCACTTCACAGCTTCCACTTAGCCCAACTATTAGATAATACAACTTCCTGAAGAGCCATTTCCCACTCACAGCAATCCTGGCTGTGTCTGATTGCTTGGAAGAGATAACTCCATTGATTCATTCCAAGTGTTTACGGCCGGTCAGGACCCTGCACATACTCTGATGATGTTCCTCAATGTCCCTGTGTCAGCAGCCCGACTGAAATGAGCTCTGTGCACAGCACAGTGCTGGTGCCTTTGGTGGCTTTGTAGTATTTGGCAGAGTTTAAGAGATGGCACAAGTGGTGCCTCTTTAATCTCAGGGCAGTGGCTTCAAGGGAAAGAAATCTTCAGGCGTGTGATGCTGTATGGCTTGAAAAATTGCTTTATTAATTCATAATATTGAAATTGATGGAACTCTGCCAGCTGGTATTTGTCTCCTTCAGTATTCCATCCACACAGAAGTGCCGTTTTGACACCAAGGAAATGACAAGAGCCAGGACCAAAGCAAGTGCAATTTGAAAAACTGAAAGTGTCATAAAAAAGAACTCCCTGAAAGTGAATAAATTGAATTTCCCATAAATGGATAACAAAGGAATATCAGCAGGAAAGAAAAGCATTTCTCAGTCTAGGTGAATGATGCAACAATACCTCTGCAAACCAACAAGACACAGGAACTGAGCCTATAAAAGGAGGCTGAAACCATCACAGCCGGCTCCTCGCAGTTTCACCTGCCATTTAAGGCAGTCCTGCACGGAATAATCCTCAGTGTGATTTCCAAGAGCCTTGACTGCACTCCAGCCTGGGCATGAGTCACAGCTCATTTCACTTGTAGAAATGTTAAAACTTATTAAGGTGTATTACAATAAGCAGCTCTGGTAAGTGAAGTGTTGATCCCCTGGAAGAGGTGTGTGATGAGGTAATGCAGCCTCGGCTGGTGCTGTTAATCACACATTCCTCTGGGGAGCTGGCCCCACACTGCCAGGGCTTGGCCTTAGTTATCAACAGTCACCTCTGCAGAAGGAAGGTTTTTGCTTTCTCTTCCTTGTTCATGCGGATGCAAAATTAACAAAGTCACTTCAGAGAGAGAAGCAAAGAAGCTTTGCCTTTAGAGCTCTGCTGAACCCACGGGTTCCCTGGCTTATTGAAGCACAGAGAATAGGCAGAAGAGCCAGTAAAACATTTCACAATGTCCACACCCTGACCTATAAAGGTTTCTAAAGTTTTGCTGGGAGATGCCTATTCCTGGGTATGAATCACTTACAAAAATGGCAGGATCTATAAACAGGAAAGCAAGAAAAAAAAAATGCTGGAGAGGCTGCCCCCTGCCCCCCATGTCTTGCATTATACAGCAAAAACCTCTTAATTATTGACTCCACCAGGACGTTTGGCTTTGAGAAATCACAACTAATGGTTTACTGTGTGTTGCTTCCTCATCATTCCTCCCTCTGTAAAATTTTTGTTTCTTTTCAAGCTGTGTTTTTATGGTATCTTTAACTGTGTGACTATACTGAAATGACCTGCTTGAGCCCCTGGCCTTGGGCTGGCATGACCCAAGTGTGTGCAGAAATATGCCACGAAACAGAAGCAGCAGGAGTGCCCCTAGACATGACCTAATGGTGAGGCAGGTGCATGGCTGCTTCTCCTGGACACCTTAATTTGCCTTTTGAATGTCTGAATATGCATCAGAAGCTTAAAGGCATAAAATCATAACACCAGCTGTGGTAAAGACACTTTCAATAACTATCTAGAGTTCGGGGGTAAATTTTTTTGGTTTTCCAATGTCCTAAGGACAAGTCCAAAGCAGTCAATGTGACAGGCTGTTATTAGGCTCTACAGAAAGCAACAAAAATGAGGAATATAATTTGAGAAAAACGTATTTCAATTAAGAGGAATAATTAGTTGAAGCAGGAAGGGAAAAGGAGAAACAAACAGGCTGAAGTGGCTACAAACTCAGTTCCTCCTTAGAACAGAAGTCAGTGGTGTGCTGCCTTTAGAGAACCCCCAGCTTTGGCTCAGCTCTGCCCCCCGAGCCACCCGTACCAGAAAAGAAAACATCAAATGCATCAAACAAACACACTGGGAGTGACTCCTGCCAGAGCAATTTCAAAGCAGGAAATCTGCAACGTTGGTGCAAGCAGGCAGGGATTGTGATTGTGAAGAGTGAAGTTATCTGTGCAGGGAAAAAACACTTTTACATTCCTTATTAGTGAGACAAATGACTGATTTTTGGAAGCTGTTTCAGCACCCAGGCTCTGCTCCAGGTTAATCTCACCAAAGACAGTCTCAAAGCAGCCACCAAGACATTCTGGGAATGGATCCACTCGAAATAACAGCACTACTGTGCAGAACAAAACCCATCAAACACAACCAAAGCAACCTTTCCTTCAATGTCCAGAATTTACCACTGCCTAAAAACTGAGATACTCAAATATCATCATAATGAAGGGTGTAATTCGAAGGGACAATGAACATTCCTGTCCTCAAGGATTTAGCTGTCAAAATTCAGAAAGGCAGCTCATACTTCGTGCTGCTGCTTCCAAACCCACCCCTTCCACAGCACTGAACTCCTTCACTGTGGCTGGTGGCTCTGGAGAGAAACACTCCTTCCATTTCAATGTCTGGCCACGAGTGCTGAAACATTTGTGCTGGTTCTAGGAGCAGGGAGCGGGTGACATGGGACATTCCGTGGTGTGCCCCGTGGGTGCCACCCCTGCGGGGATCCTGCGCGGGGCTCAGCACGGCCAGCGAGGGGAGGGAAGGGAAGGGAAAGGAGAGCTCCGTTCCGAAGGTCGGTGGTGGCCTCTAGTGACAACCCGGCAGATGCGCACGGAGCCCGGGGCTGGCTGCTGGCTGCGGGTCCTGCTGCGGGATCGGTGCGTGAACAGCCCCAGCAGTGCCCAACTTCCTCCACCGCAGTATGAACGCGGATTTTGGTCCTCTTTCCTTTATTTTGATGTTTATTTCTACACCTGATCCTGATGCAGGGGTGGTATTTTGGGCTCCAAGCAGCCCACGGCTGCTCCTGGCTGTGCAAACCCGGGGAGAGGGGATGCCATGGGGACCCCGGGATGCACCGAAAGGATGATTTTCCAGCGTGGTTCCCAACAAGAAGCTGCAGCTGTGCCTCTGCCCAGGCACCTCTTGGCAGTGCGAGTGCAATTATACCCTGGGGAAAATCTGAGTTTTTCTTCTGATCTGGGGGCTCCAAGAGGGACAAGTCAGGACCCCAAAATCACAAGGATTTTTTTTTTCAAACTAGCAAAAAAATCTACACAGATTGGACATACGCTATGCAGTGTGTTTGCACATATCCTTTACAGGGTACAATCAGTGTGCATATACATTTGCACAGGGCCATGAAAATTGTATTTGCCTCCTGAATCATATAAATATGTAATATTTTCTCATCATGATTTCTACTCCAGCACTGTGGAACTGAGAAAACCAGTAAGCTGAAACTCTCTCCAGTTCTCTGGATTTCTCCCTCCGCTGACACCTCAGTGCAGAGGGATTTTACAAGGGAGAGAGATGTGCCTGCAGTCCCGTGTTAGAGCTGCTCTTAATGGCACTTTTGGGGGAGAGAAAAGAGAAGGTTCGTTTGTGTGGCCTGGAGCTGTTTTTGTTGGCACGGAGATCTGATTCTGTTGGAGGAGAGCAGCTGAGACAGGAAAAGCAGCTCCTGACTTTCATTTTCCACCTGTGGCTGGGGAGGGATGGAACCCACACACTGCCTCCTGCACCACTCCAAGAGCTGGAACACTTCTCTAAGTACCATAAATATTTAAAGTAATCTTTAACTTACCCCTCTGGTCAAAGCTGCAAGCAGAAAGAAATAAGGTGCAGTGGTTTGATGATTGAGGTGTTTTCATTGGATGAAAGATAAAAAGGAGAGGGAAATGGGGAAAAAAAATATGTGAGGCACACAGTGTAAGATCTTAGGCTGTAAATGTTGAGGGCTCAAGTGAACCCAGTTCAACTGCTCTTTGGAGAGAGGGGGCTCCCAGGGTGCAGCACTGGGCTGCAAAGGTAGTTATAAAGAGAAGGAGGGAATTCCTCAGACCCAGAAACACTGAATACTGGAATACACCTGGAATACTGAACAAGGAATAGCTCTCCTTTGAATGCACTTTGCACAGCAGAAGTTCCTTCAGGACTGCAGTGTAGATCTTTCAGATTCAAACTCTTAGGGCACCAAACCCAAACACAGTTACAGGAACCAACAAACAAATGGGTGTTGGATTTCACTCTTAGAACAGATCGTTGCTAAAGACTGAACTATAAGACTTGGCTTTATTCAAGTGTCTACATCAGCCAAAAGAGAAGCATCTGTTCCACCTAAAGGCAGCAGAAACCCAACGCCAAAGCTGGGTGTGTCTTTTTCCCTTGAACTCTCCAGCCTGCTTGGCCGTGGCTGGTTAGCACAGGTGAGTCAGCCCGACTGGCATCCGTGTTATCAGAGCCCTGCAGGACTTATCTCCATGGCTCGCCAGTGCCATTAAACTCCTGTCACACTTGCCTCAGGAAATAAAACCATTTATTAGTGTTGTTATAAAGTTTTATATGCCTACAGACAATCCCCTCAGCTGGAAACTGCTCTGCTGAGCTAAAGAACCAGCAAAGTGTTACAGCACTTCTTCAATGCTGACCAAAACTGCAGATGTCAGACCATGTATTTTTAGGTTTCTCACCATCGATTTAAATAACTTACTGTTACAGACAATAAAATAAATTAAAAAATAGAAAGGAGGCAGCCCTGGGCAGAGCCCAGGGGGTAGAGGAGGCTGAGGAGCCCTGAGGAGCCCCTGGCCCTCCCCTCAATGCCATGGACAGAGCCTTGGGGCTCACAGGGACTGATACAACACCTCAAGATACATTTCATGGGAAAAAATGTGTTCAACCAAAACATAGGAACGAATCTCCCCTCTGGTATGAACCTATCCTGATCTTAGTAAATATTGTGGCAAGTATTGCAGCTTATTTTTTGGGATTGAAGCATATGTAAAATGATAAGACAGAGGAGTTGTCAGTAAATAATTTGAGAAAAGAAGAAAAAGAACAGTAAGAAAGTTCAGCCCGACACCTTTTCACACCAGGCCTTCATGATGCCATTGCTCTGTGCTTCCCCTTATAGACACCTCAGACACTTCTGCTTAACAGTCCAGAGTGTTCTAGAAGGAAAATAATTGCTGGAGGCTGAGCTTGAACTAAAGCTGCAGAGCCACAACACCAGGCTAATGTCTCACCTAAGCTTGACTCCCACTTTAATTCAGATCACTGAATTCTTTGTCTTTTGCTCACTAAAAGAAAAAAATAGAACATCCAAGTGATGCTTAGAAAAAGCACCAACAAGGTTATATGGATAAATACTGAGAAGACAAAGCAGAATGTTTTCTCTTAAATAGACTGTCACAAAGTCCTGGAGAGATGTAGGGGTGAGAGACAGAGCCAAGAGGTGTAAGTGCAGCAGGATCTCTTCTGTACTCCTCTTACAAAGGTATAAGTTCTGCCCTACTAACATGGCCAATTCATACTCAGCCTCAATAGTTCTAATGAACAAGAGGTGACCCACCTTGAGTCTCTATGACAGACCAAATGTCATGGCCCCAAATCTGTACACCAAAGTGTACTTTGGTTTCACAATTCATAAGAATTTTTTATTGTCCGTTACACCCAAAGACGATCAAGGTCCAACGACAATCCTAGAAAAAAGTCCTGCCCTGGACACTGATCCCTTTGGTTTGGAAGCTTTGTGTAAGTAGGACAATTTAACTCCCTGCTTTGAGCCAATACTAGTTAGACAAATCCCTAATGCAGCAGCTTAAAAACCTTGGCAGTACTGATTCCCTAATGACCCAGGTCAGTGTTCTCAGAAACATGAGGGTGCCCCCAATACACAGTTGGAGGTCCCCAAAGCTCAGTCTGTCACCAATCTCCCTGCCCCAGGGTGGGAGGTCAGTACACCCAGCAGTGACTCTCCCTGACACAAGCCACGTGTGCTCCTTGTTGTGCCTGTCCCAACACACAACCCCTCAAGAATCAGGTTCTTCCCTTGCTTTTCCCATTCTCCCTGTGTTTTCTGTATCAAAGGTGTGCACCACAGTCAGCCCAGGAGCCTCCACACGATCAGCAGTAAGGGCTGCTGGGTTTCTTCATGCCCTGCAAAGGCAGGAGGTGTCCCATCCACCCCCAGCACAGCACTCCTTGGCTGGTGGTCTCTGGAATATCAACGAGGCAGGTTTGCTTTAACTTCAGCCACACAGGAGGGCTGGAGGCTCATTCTGATGGGAACTGGAGCTCAGCACCTCCTGCCACTCTATGGACCTCAGCATCTCACGTGTGAGACACAGCAGGCAGCGAAGGCCTCCAATATTCTCATTCCTCTACTCTTCCTGCTTAATTTTCAGCTGTACTGAAAGCCTGAGCTCTACTTGCTCGGGTTTGCTAATAGCAAACAAATGCATCTCCACTGCAAGCTGACAGCAGCAGCCTCCACTCCACTGGCAGTGCAGGTGTTGGTTTGTGCTTCCTATGAAATGAATTCACATGGTAGTATAGCTGCCTCCTTTTGAGCCATTTATACACTGTTCTAGACTGTCCTGAGGCCCAGATTATTGCTTAGTCAACAGAAACATATATTTGATTGCAAATATTAATAAGTCTCTTGTCACATACAGGCAACTCTCATTTTAAATTCATGCACTGTACAGGGGGGTAAGAACCTACTCCTTTGTTCCAAAGGGCTACAGAGAGGATGGCTGCAGGTACAGAGTTATAAATGATTCAGAGGATCATTTGTGCTTTATCTTCTATTCAAAACACTAACAAAGCCATCCAAACCACCCGGGGAGTGTTCCTCAAACACAGATGATGAGAGGCCCTTTACGTTATGGGGAGTGGGGGCAATATACTGTGTGCCCTTTGTGCTGACACCAGTGACATTCTGTGTCAACAGAGGTGGGGTTTCAGCCGCTCTGCTTCCTCCTGGACCCAGTATAAAGGTGCACAGCACGCCCTCAGCTCCTCACTGCCCGTCTCCATCCGTGCTGATCTCCCTGGTCCCTTCCAGCAGCCAAGAGCACAAATGGCATTCTCCACCCGCAGCACCCAGTGGAGCACGAGCAGCCGCCTCCAATCCTCTGCCCCCAGCGTCAGCGGCCTCAGCTCCAGGAAAATGTCCTTCCAGAAGATCCAGGCCCCCAGTGTCTACGGGGGTGCCGGGGGCTACGGCACCCGCATCTCCACCAGCTCCAGCTCCAGCTACAGCCAAGGCCTCGGGGGGAGCCTCCAGCTCAGCATCACTGGCAATGATGTGCTGCTCGCTGGCAACGAGAAATCCACCATGCAGAACCTCAACGACCGCCTGGCTTCCTACCTGGAGAGGGTGCGCTCGCTGGAGAAGGCAAACACCCTGCTCGAGGTGCAGATCAGGGAGTGGTACGAGAAGAACACTGTGAGCGTAGGGCACGACTACAGCTCCTACTTCAAAACCATTGAAGAACTCCGAAGTAAGGTAGGAAATCACAGAGCCCTCTACCAGTACAGGAATTGCAGTTATTGGGGAGACAGAGAATAATCTATTGTAGAAAATGTGCCTTTCCAAATTGCAGTTGTCTCAGCTAAGAAAAATAAATGCTTAATTTTGATCAGCTACAAATTAGTGACAGATTTTACACAATTTGTAATAGCAGATATATGCCTGGAGGAGGAGGTAATCTTATACATGACAAACCTTTGATTCCCAATTAACTACTTCTATGATATTTGCCTTAGGTTATTTTAATTAGAGAAAGTACTGATGGTAATCTACATATTTAAATATAGTTCAGCAACTATTTCAAAGTGATTTTTAGAAAAGAAGGGCAATGCTGAGAAAAAAAATAATAGATCACTACTTAAAATAGTAAATTACCACTGGAAACCATTAAACATTTCCAGCAATCAGCTGACAGGTTTGTCAAATCATGTTTCCAGAACTTCCTTCAATCTTTCCCCTCTTATTCTGTACCAGTTGTATTTCCCAGCCTTTAAAAGCAGATCCCTTCAGAGAGCAGCCAGGCAGCTCAGGGGAAGAGGATGAAGCCCACTTGCAGCGCTCACTCCCAGGAAGGATCAGGAGTGCATTTCTGTGCAGTTTTATTGCTTGTTCCCCATTCCCTTTAGATTGCTGCTGCCCAGCTGGAAAATGCCAGGCTTGTCCTGCAGATCGACAATGCCAAACTGGCTGCTGATGACTTTAGAATGAAGTAAGTTCCATGATTTTATACCAACTCTCTTTCCTGCTCCTCTTACTTAGGAAGGCTTCTAGTTACTGGTATCAGTGCTGAGAAGTGAACGTTTTCCAACTTGAATGAAAACTTCACGGTGACTGTGGTAGTTACCCATTCCAAATTTCCCCAACCTGTTGCATTCCAGTGATGACCAAAGACACCTTATTGCACAGGTTTGAGAGCGAGCACATGCTCAGGCAGACTGCAGAGAGCGACACTGCGGGGCTGCTCCACGTGCGGGATGACCTGACCCTGACCAAGGCTGACCTGGAGGCCCAGATCGAGAGCATAAACGAGGAGATCATCTTCCTCAAGAAGAACCACGAGGAGGTGAGAGCAGCTGAGCACTGCCAGGGAGAGGGGTTTGAAGTGGCAAACACAAACAGCCTCACTAGGAAGCATTTATATTGTTCCTGGAAACAGAGTAACTGTGTGTGGCACTAAGGGACATCCAGGTTGTGAGGGATCAAGGGCTCAACACTCCCCCATTCCAGCAATGAAGGAGTAAAAGTGTTCTCAAATAACAATTGACGGATTAGGAGTTGCTACACCATAAAGTACACAAATGGGAGCCATGACTTCCACCCTCATTCCATAGATCCAGTCCTGAGGAAATCATCTTTTTATAATACATTCACCTATGATACAGCATTTATTGCTACAAAACAGGTAAAACATTCTAACATCAGGTGCACCAAGCAGCATTTACAAGGCATTAAGTTGTCTTGCCCGGAGGTGCTATTTAAGGATTACTGCTCTGTGTGTGTGTAGAGGTTGGGCCTGGTTGCCATGCTGAGGAGCAGGAGCTCCCTACAGCTGGTGCTGACACAGTCCCCCCTCGGCAGGACTGCAGCCGGCTGCGCAAGGAGGTGAGCGGCTCCGTCACCGTGGCCGTGGATGCTGCTCCCAGCATCGACCTGGCAGCTGTTATGGAAAACATGAGAAAGCAATATGAAGAGATGGCAGAAAAGAGCCGCCAAGAAGCCAAAGAACGTTTTGACAAGCAGGTAAGGTCAATGGCTCAGACATGAGCAGGAACCCCAGTCCTGCCTGGCTGCAGTTCACAGTCCCTCTGTTCCTTGTTCCAGACAGTAGAACTGAACCAGCAAGTCGCCATCAGTGTTGAACAGATCCAGGTCCAAAGGAAAGAGATCACGGAACGGAGACAGATCCTCCAGAACCTGGAGCTGGAATTACAGTCCCATCTGAACATGGTAAATAACAGAGAGCATTGAAATGAGGACTGTGGATAGCAGACAGTTACAGGGCCAGAAATGAGGGCCTTTACAACCTAAAGGTTCCTTTAACACCAAAATGCACCCTCTGTGTTGTTCCCGTGGGCTGCAGAAACAGACCCTGGAAGGCTCGGTGGCTGAGACAGAGGCACGGTACAGCCACCAGCTGGCCCACATCCAGGGCACCATCAGCACTCTGGAGGCGCAGCTGCGGCAGCTCCGGGCGGACATGGAGGCCCAGAACAGCGAGCACAGCATCCTGCTGGACATCAAGACCCGCCTGGAGATGGAGATCGCCACGTACCGCCGGCTGCTGGAGGGAGAGGAGAGCAGGTGAGCACACACACGCACGGCCTCATGTGTCCAGTTGGGTTTCAGGTAGGTCTCCAGCTGGTTTGGAGTGGGGGGAGTCCATTGCCCCATTCTCAGCTGCAGAACCACAGCAGGCTGCAGTTCAGGCTGGGCTGCTGGAGCTGCTGGGAATTTTGAGGAGGGCTCTCTCAGCCTATAGGCTGTTACTCTGTGAATGGGGTAACTGGGTAGATTCACACACCAGGAGCATCACTGATTCAGTTTTGGAGCAGAGAGTGGATTTTCCCCTCAAATCCTGCCTGTGCAGCTGTTCTGGCTCAGGAATGAGACTGGGCATGAGCCGAAGTCCTGGTATGGTAGAGATGAGCCTGCAGATTAATGGCACCTACAGCTTGGCAAGTTTTACTTTAAAAGAGAGAACTCATCTTAATGTCTTGATGAAAGGGCGTTATCTGTCATGATCAAACACATGGGAAATGTACAAGGATGTTTCTTCAATGCATTAGATATCATATATTTATATTTTCTAATTTATAATTTGAACAGGTACGTAGAACAGGAAGTTTCGATAGCAGATCTTGAAAAAGGTACGTCCCACCAACTTCCTTCTGAAATGTTATGGAATGAAATAGCTTGACATAAACCAGCAGCTCCAGAGCAAATAATCAGCCAGTAGAATGTCACACCAAGAAAGCAGTCAAATGTATAAATAGTTACCCTACAAGCCTGGGTTTATGTATATAATTCAGGTGCCCAATGTAAAACCAGAGTCACCTTACCCATTCCATGATTCTGTGACTCCTCTCAGAGCCAAGAGAAAAGAGAATTAGTGAATTCCCCTCTGGAGAACTGCAGAAGCATCTGCTCCTCAGCACTGACTGCACACAGAAACTGAGGCTCCTGAGAAACATACCCAGTTTCATAGCAAAAATACTCATTTTGGTGTAAGACTATTCCAAGGTTTTAGGTCTACAAGTCTGTGCTAAACTGAAGCAGTACTGTCAGGAGGGTTAAAGAGTTACTGTCCACTACAGTCTATGGGCAACATGCTGAATGTTCAAAGGAAGAGAAATCACATCCTGCACACCCCAAAAGTTGATCTCAAGTACCTGTGGATAGATGTTTTTCACTATTTCCTCATAGTCACCAGTACTGCAGCAACATCACTCTTCAATGTACATTGCATTTAATTAGTTCTCTTTTCCATTTCCTTTGCAGAAGTAAGTAAAATGAAGAAGATCAAGACAATAGTGGAGGAAGTGGTTGATGGCAAGATTGTCTCCTCTGAGGTCCGAGAGTTTGAGGAGAAGATGTAAATGGAGAGGCCTCTGAGCTTCCTGGAGCTTATAAGCAATCAGATCTAACTCTCCCTAAATCCCAGCAGGGTTGAAAAATGCCAAATTATTACATCTCAAATAATGTTGTCATTGTTTTGCTGTTGTTGTGGGGGAGTGTTAATAAAAATCAGTAAGTTACAAGACTTTGGGTGACTAAGTGCCTTGATTAAAAATACCTAATCAGCCTGGTATCAATGTGTAATTGCTTCCAAGAGAGATAAAACCGGAAGTATTATGTTTTAAAAATGCATTAAAACATCAATTCAGTTCACCTTTTCTGAACATGAACTCCCACTCAAACACAATGCAGCTTCACTAAAAGCTGAGTTTCAAATAAATAAGAAGTGTCAATAAATTGATGTGAATACATAAATTGAAGTATCCTATTTGATATTTTTCACTCTCTGTGAATGATGCCACCAGGGACTAAAACAAGCCTAGATATTTCATCAAGAAGAATTTATTTGAAACAACCCCCACTGCTATCAAACCTTCCTGTGCCAACAGTGCTCCCTCTCCCCCAGGGAGGCCCCTGTGCCACACCTGGATCCTCAGTCCCAGGAGTTTACATTTTCCCCCTGAGAACATAAACACCAAAAGCTCTTCCTTTGAACCTCGCCTGTCCAGTGTCATTTACTGCACACAAACAGCTGCCAAAGAACTAATCCCTGCTCTCCCTGCCCCGAGTCACTGAGACCAGGCTATCAGCTCATTTTCACACAAGTGCTCTGCTTACACCTTTGATCTTCCGCTCTTTTCTGCCCCAAAAGCACCCCTGCCCCTGGCTGCAGGGAAATCAAAAATTAACTCGTTTCAGTTGACAAATCCAATGATACAATTAAGCCAGGACAAAGAAAAAACAATTTTCCATTTATCAAAATAACTTCAAAAGAAAAATACGCTGGTTTGGAAGGGTTCCCGTGCCCAAACCTGCACCCAGAAGTGCTACATTGAATTTTTAGATCTGCGTTATCAAAAGCATAAAACACAGAAATCAGATTTCTTATTTTGAGGTAACAGCAAACTATTTACCAGAAACAATGGTCAGTTTTCAGCTCCCAAGTACAAACTGTTATATGCAATAGACTACATATCACACAGAGGGATTTCAGTGATAAAAGGGTTAGGGCAGAAAACCCAATTCCAAATTCTATTGGGTATAATCCAGTGTATTTATGTTTTCCTATTAATGATCACCCTGCAGCTCCTGAATGCCCATGTGCCCTTGGACACCTGATGGTCACTTTTCTTACTTCCTACCAAGCATCCAGGAGCACTAACCTGGCAGAGGCTCCTGCCAGAAGAGCATTATGAGAAGAAAGACATTCCTGCCGTGCACCCTGGGAGCAGGGATCAAAGGGATCGCTCTGCTGACTTAAGCAAACTCCTGTAATAACAGCCCCAACCCCAGGAAGCACCGAATATGCAATGACAAAACGATTATTTCGGAGGGATTTAAACGCGAAAAGCACTTTTTGTGCTCCGCTGCACATGGCAGAACACCACGGTGATGTCTCAGCTCCACTCCACCCATTTCCCCCCATACAAATACCTGCAGGGCACCCGATTTCCACGCCCGTTGGCAATTTCGGTTGGCACATATCATTTCGGTTGGTCGGGACACACTAAAGTGACGTCCCCTGCGAAGCGGAGGGAGAGGATGGGAGCTGTCCCCGGGAGGTGGGGACTCCTTGTGCAACACCCCTCGTTGTCCCTGTATAAAGCTGCCCCTGCCCCTGCTGTGCCCTGCTCGCTGCCCAGGCGGAGCAGAGCCCGGCTCCTGCAGCACCATGGCCCTCTCCGTGCGCACCAGCGGCGGGGCCCGGCAGTTCTCCTCCCGCAGCGGGTTCCCCGCGGGATCCCTGAGGATGTCCAGCTCTAGCGGTGCAGGAGGCTTTGGTGGCCTCGGCTTTGGTGGGGGCGCTGGCGGAGGTTTCGGGGCTGCTTCTCTGCTGGGTTCAGGCTCCAGCTTTGGTGGGGGCTTTGGGGGCAGCTCAGGCACAGGCTTTGGGAGCAGCTTAAGCAGTGGCTTTGGTGGAGGCTTTGGGGGTGGTTTGGGTGGTGGCTATGGAGGTGGCTTGGGCAGCGCTTTTGGGGGAGGTTTGGGAAGCAGTTTTGGCAGCAGTTCAGGCGCTGGGTTTGCAAGTGGCTTTGGAGGTGGCTCGGGGCCTGGGTTTGGAGGTGGGTTTGGTCCTGCTGGTGCTGGGGATGGTGGCCTTCTCTCGGGCTCAAAGAAAGAAACCATGCAGAACCTCAATGACCGTCTGGCTGCGTACCTGGACAAGGTGAGGTCTCTGGAGGACTCCAACACTGAGCTGGAGCGCAAAATCCGGGAGTGGTACGAGAAATGTGGCCCTGGCACTGGCACCCCTGGGTGTGCGAACGACTACAGTAAATTCTATCCTCTCATCGAAGATCTTCGCAACAAGGTATGTCATCCAAAGTAAGAGATTCCTTTCAGAACCCAAGAGCACATTTATCCTGCAGAACTGCCCCTTGCAGTGACCTCTGTCCCCTCGCACTGTGGCACATGCTGAGCTTTTCCTGTACACTAAAGCAATTCTGTAGCTGTGTCACACAGTGTGACTTGTCTAACCTGGGTAAAGAGAAGGCAGAGATGGAATCCAGTTCTACAAACTCTCACTATTACAAAGCTGTGAAGCCTTTGGGCTGTAAACTCATCCTCTGAACACTGTTTGTATTCCAGATCATCAATGCAACCATCGACAATGCAAGGATCATTCTGCAGGTCGATAATGCCAGACTGGCTGCTGATGACTTCAGACTGAAGTAAGGAAATCTTAATACTACAAAAACTCTTCTTAATATTTAAAGGAAAATCTTCTTTTTTATTAAAAATCTCTTTCCTTGTAGAATACATATAATTATTAAACAATATTACGAGAATTGTGTGTATTAAGATTTCATACTAAAAGCTAGAATAAAACGCATTCATAGTTTGCACTGGAGCTCATTAGCCATGTAAGAACAATATTTAATTGCCTGTGCCCAGATATGAGAATGAAGTGGCCCTTCGGCAGAGTGTGGAGGCCGATATCAACGGGCTGCGCAGGGTCCTGGACGAGCTGACCCTCACCAGGGCGGACCTGGAGATGCAGATTGAAAGCCTGAACGAGGAACTGGCTTATCTCAAGAAGAATCATGAAGAGGTAATTCTTTTTCCTTTGTGAATTCATAACAAGGCAGATGGAACAGTGAAACATCAAATTATTTCCCTGTTTGAGCCAGTGGGACTTTCTGGGTTTCATTATTTGTTTTGTTTGCTGTTACCTTTTGAATTTACCAAGTAAAAGATTGCAAGCAATATGCACAAGAGATTCTTGTTGAAGCAGAATTTATATCACATATATTTCTTTACATATATTTTTGGTAGAACTACTTGAACCTTTCCTTATTTTCAATCTCTGCAGGAGCTTCAGGGCATCCAAAGCACCGAAATGGGCCAAGTCAGCGTGGAAATGGACGCTGCCCCAGGGACTGACCTGACCAAGCTCCTGAATGACATGAGGGGACAGTACGAAGTCATTGCTGAGCAAAACCGTAAAGAGGCCGAGGCGTGGTTCAATGAAAAAGTAACTACCAGAGAGGGCAAACTCAGCAAAAGGTATGGACAAACGAGTCCAGTCCTTGGAACAGTAAAATTACACCCTATTCCTCCCTGTCATTTCAGAGTGGGGAGCTCAAAAGGGAAATCTCCACCCACACTGAGCAGCTCCAGTCGGGAAAGAGCGAGATCACGGATTTGAAACGGACTCTGCAGAGCCTGGAAATAGAGCTGCAGTCTCAGCTCGCCATGGTACGTTCTAGCGGAGCTGCTGGCTGCTCACAGCCCATTCAGCAGCTTAAAACTCTTGTTAGACCTTATACTATTCCATAGGATTTAAGAGTTGCATTTATTTTCTATTAAATCCTACATTCTTTCAGTTCATAAATAGCAGTAATGTATCTAACTGGATTGCAAGGAGCGTGTCACAAAGCAGGGGGGCTTTGTTCACATTCAGAGGAGCAGCAAGGGCCAGTTTTCACACTGGTATTTCAAGAAGAAAATAAACCCCTCTGAGTAACGTGGCTGTACTCACTCCCTTAACTTATTTCAGTTGGGTTTGACTTTGTAAAGAGGGTTTTTTTCCCTTAAACACAGCCTATTTAATATCCTTACACAGAAAAAGTCCCTGGAAGACACTCTAGCAGAGACAGAAGGTGGTTACTGTGCTCAGCTGTCCCAGATGCAGCTGCAGATCGGGAACCTGGAGTCACAGCTCTTCCAGGTCAGGGCTGACATGGAGCGCCAGAACGCCGAGTACCAGCAGCTCCTGGACATCAAGACCCGCCTGGAAATGGAGATTGAAACCTACCGGCGCCTGCTGGACGGCGAGTTCGTGTAAGGGACTGACTGGCACAAAGTATCTCCTGGGGTTGGTTTTGTGTTAGCAACATCCTTTCCAGGAAAATACATTTGGAGCATTCTCCAAGGGACAGTGAGGCACTTACAGTGATCTGAAATAACTCTCTGACTGAGGAGAGAGATCCATTCTGCTCAGTATTTAAATAATCTCTCAATTGCCACCATGAAAAGGGAATTCATCCTGATCCCGTGGAACATCCTGCAATCACACCTGTCTCTGATTCACTTCTAGGGGTGGAGGACAAGCACTTACATTTGAAAGCTCATCCCTGACAGGGTCCAAATCTCAAACACAATCACTGGATTCTTCTCAGGGTAGGTGGAACTTGATTGATAAACTTTTGTTTCTAAAGTCATTCTTATAAATAAAATAGTACACATTACCTGTTTAACTACATCATACAGCTCATTATAACCAGAAGCCCATTTGAAAGGAAAAGGAGGTACCTGGTCATGTACGCCCTGCTTGCGTTTATCCTTTTTAACATGTTGATAAATATTTTTGATTTGTTTATGCTTAGATCCAACCAAAACTAGAAAGATCAAGACAATTGTTGAAGAAGTAGTAGATGGAAAAGTTGTTGCATCCCATGTTAAAGAAGTTGAAGAGAAGATATGAGGCACAATCTGATGTGGCAAAGGATCCATTCACCTCAAGCCAAAATGGATAAATTTTAATCCTTTGTATGAAGTGATAAAAAGTTTGGCTTTGTACTAAGATTCTCTTACATCAAAGCCAGCATTTTCATGCCTAGCAGTCATGCAATGTATTTCCTGCTTCACTCCACTGGCATTACCTGTATGATTTCCATGGTGTTCCTTAAATATATCATCAATTCTGTATTCAATAACAGAAATACAGAGTACACATTTAATCAGATCTGCTTTTTTATAATCTTTAGTACTCGATAGATAAAATAATTTTGCTGTTCTAACCTCATTTTGCAGTTTTCTTGACTAATAAAAAGGACTCAACAAGCTTTAAGGTATCAGTGTCCCTTCATTCCCCACGAACCCCCTCCAGCACCAATGCTGAGCCCCAGGAGTCTGCAACCACCACATCACTGTTACCTGGATCACAGGTACCAACAATTGCTGCCCAGTGTCTGAACTATAAACTAAAATCCAACAATAAAATATGAACATTGAAAGCAGCTAGAATTCAAAATTCCATAAATCTGAGAAAAGATAACATTGCTTAGAGCTGCCTACCTTTAGTCTTCAGGGATCTCATAGCCAGGTGTTCCCTCTACACCTGAAAAAAAAGATGAAAAAAGAAAGCTTTAGTTTATACTGTCCTAAGTACCATGTCTTGTGTTTGTTTGTTGGATTCCTAATGGTTTTCTTATGTGACTGTTCTCGTCCCCTCAATGTCAACACGGCCAATATTTTGGCTTTAGAACTACACAGAATGAGGATAATTAAGGCTCTTGTAGAAAAGACAGTGGACAATAAAACCTTCCCATCTCAGTCCAGGTCAGCTGGAAGACAGACAGCTAAGGAAAATAAAATCCAAACACAGGATCCTTTCACACGTGCCAGCAGACAGAGCCAAGAACAGAGAAGCCTCATGCACACCAGGAGACTTTTAATTGGTTCAATTAAAAAAAAGATGTCTTGTAAAAGTTTACTGCCTGTTTTATTATTCTACTGATGTATATTTTTATTTAGAACCTAAAATGCATTCTCTCAGATAAATCTTTTATATTGAAATCTGATTTTTTTTACTGCATATCTGGTATTGTGCAGTCCTGAATCATTTGCAGCAAACACAGCAGAGCAGACACCTTGTGCTGGCCCTGCAGGGGAGCTCTCAGGACAGGGGGAAGAACCCCACGTATTCTGCATGTTGTGTGTACTGAACACACCAACACCTGGCACAGGTACTGAAACACCTTCACAGACAACCCAGACCCTTTTTGTGACAGCCAGGAGGTGTCTGAAGTGTTCTGAGGTTACAAAACCGCCCAGTTTCAGCGTAACCAAACCATAAAGACATTGCCCCATTCATTTCGGCGCCTGCTTTAGGACTGGCTGTTTCAGTGCCACGGTGTGCTGTGTCCCCCTGCGGCCAGGACGGGCTGGCAGGCTCTGACACCCCCGTGGCTCCCCAAAATGGGCCGCTGCCGCTTTAACAGCCCCGCGGCCGCATCCCCGCACCGGGAGCGGGGCCGGGAGCCGGGGAGGATGGGAGCAGGAGGAGCAGGAGGAGGAGGAGGAGGAGGAGCAGGAGGATGGAGCCGCTAAATAACCGCCGAGAGATCAGGGCAAAGTATGACTCGCACATCTCCCGCAATCAGATAAAGACCGTCAGCTCAGCAAGGACGCAGGTAATGCCTCCTCACAGCCACACACCTTGCAGAGTACGGAGCCATTCCCTGGCCGTACAGTTCCTCCCGCAGCCTCTATGAGGTACAGTAATTCCTTTCAATGCAGCAGATTTTTCGGGGAAGGGATTTGGATTTTACCGCAGTCAGGTGTGAACTAGAAGATTCAGAAGTAGATTTTGTTTAGGGTATGGATTCACACGGAATGAATGCTGTGTAATTCGGCAGGATGTGTTTCTGTCCCTGCAGAAGGGCTATTGCTGGGATTTAAGGGATGATGACATAGGCTGTAACACCATAACCTCTAGCTCCATGTAGTTATCCCAGAGGAAAAGAGAATCCTGAAGAGAATCCGTTCAGATACAGCAAGCTTTGCCTTTTTTAGCACCTCTAGTAGAGAAAACTGTGCCTTTACAGGAACTATTTTCTATTGCTCCCAGTAAAACTGTGTCCTGCTCTTCAGCAAATATCAGGTGTTCTGTCATACAGCTCAGCTGTTCCCAACACACAGTGCTGCTGTTGGGGATTTGCATACCTGAACCCAATGGAAATGAAATGGCAAAACAATTTTGGGCCATCAGATGTAAATAACTTCAGGGGGGGATCTGTCACCTTGTGGTGAGGTGTTGCAGGAATCCTGGAGGTTTGTGTTAAGGACAGGCCAGGTCTGCTGCAGGCTGGCTGATCCACCAGCAGTGCCAGACACCCAACAGGGAAGCCAAGTTTGTCCTGGTGTTGGCACAAAGCAGCCAGGGCACCCTGCTTTGATCCTGGCACACAAATTCTGCAGTGCCCAGGCAGCAAAGGGGAGGCAAAGAACATTGGGGGGTCTCTTGTGGGTGAGCCAAATCTAGATTTTTCACCAAAACGATGGCCTGGTAAAATTGCAATAGATCAGTATGTATGGGGGAACAAAGAACTTCTTTTCCTGGGTTCATAAGACCTGAATTAGAAGTTTCTTTGCTTAGCATTGATGTCATCTTAAGAACCTGCGTAAAGCAGTAAAATATGCAAAACAGCAGGTGCTGTTTCAAGGGCTTATGGCATCTTCACCACTTGCAGGGGAACTCCAAATCAAAAAGGAAAAATAACTTCAATAAGCTAAACAATCATTCTGGAAGTTATGGGCAGGAATGTACTATCAAATCAAAGATGAGCCCAGAATCTAAAATGACCCCACATGTGCTCAGGACTGGTATAAAAAACCTATTTTTAATACAATAAAAGGGTAAAAAAACTAAATAAAAATACATTAAAACACAGAGCACCTTATTCAAACCTGGAAACTTGAACTGCCTGCACTTCCTCTAAGGCCATTTGCTCCAGAGGTGAGTAAGCTCTCAGTACAACTGGGTAATTTGTATGGGAATTCCTCTAGGACAAAGATGCCAGGGACAAAGATGTGGCCAACCTTGTCCCATCAATAACAGTGGGACAAGGGCTCCCCCTCTACACAGCACCGAAAATATTAACTCTTCACTTTGAGCTTTCACACATTTATACAAAAATTCCAACTAGACGTTTTTATGTGCCTACTTATTTTCATTATTTGAATATTTTTAATACTGCAATCTTTTTATATCCCCTGCAGGTGGAAGAAGGTACAAGTAAAAGAATGGACAAAGATGCAGAAGCACTGAAGGCAGCCAGAGCAGAACTGTGCGAGGCCAGACGGCAGTGGCATCACATGCAAATCGAAATCGAGTCTCTCCACGCTGTGGTAAGAGTCAGAAACGAGACTCGAAATCCCCTGGAAAAAAGAAACACCATCCTTGATGTAAATTATCCTCCAGTCAGTTTCTGTGGCAGTCACAGCCACCATACAGCAGAAATGCAGCCCAGGCACACCCAGTTTTGGGGCTCCAGCTCCTCACAGAGCCCTCACCCACTCACCCTGGCCCAGCACATGTTCTGGTGCAGGATCTCCCACTCACCACACAGATGTTTTCCTCTTTTCACACCTGCCAAACATGGATTTGCATGATGCTCCCTCACCAAGCTCCTGGTCATTCTGCCCAACCAATCCTCAGCAGGTTTATAACTTTTATTGAATGTGTGGACCAAAGTTATCAATTCATTCACAATAAAATATGCCATAAAATATATTCAGCAGTTTGCTGAATCCCACACTACTGTAAAGCTCCAGGAGCACGGAGAGCGTTCACACAGCACTGAGATTTCTCTGGAAGAGGGGCTACAGTTTCATCCTGGTTTAAACTACCAGAGATTTTACTTAAAAATGTCTCAGCCAAAGTCTTGGAAGGTTTACTCCTGTTTTTAATGAATAATCTTATCAGAACTGATGAAAACATAAAGAGTTTGTTAATGAAACCACGTATATGTATAAGATCTTTGTACACATGGTTTTCCAAATGTGAAAATATTAGTTAAATTTCACAGGAAAAGGGTTTGGAACGTTCGTTGAGGGCTACGGAGCAGCAGTACCACATGCAACTACAAAATTTAGAAGGTGAGATTGAATGTTTGGAGAAGGAGCTGCTGGAAGTGAGAAGGGGAATTGAGAAACAGCTCCGGGAGCACGAAATTCTCCTGAACACGAGGATGAAGCTGGAGGAGGAGATAGCGACGTATCGCAGTCTGCTGGAGCAAGAAGAGAGCAGGTACTCACTGCTTAGAGAAAAACTCTCAGATATATCTTCCATATCAGAATGTATCATTTAAATGATCAGAACTGTAAATACATGAACCAGTCACTAAAAGATTCAAGTATAAAATCCTTAGAAATGGTATCAGTGTGACAAAGCTTCACTGATTGCAGTTTCTGGCTCACTGCAGCCAGTGTTTCACAGCTGTCCTAAGACAAGTTTGGGATTAAAGGAATTCAGGACTGTGAGATGCCTGTAATCATTTTTGGGTTTGCAGGTTCCGTTGCTCGATACCTGCCCAGAAGGATGACAAAAAGCCCAGCACGAGCAAGATCACCTTTACGCTGCCTCCAGGTGAGTTTCACACACCTTCCCTTGGGGGATTTTGGCCTTAAAGGAGGTTCACAACTACTGACCAGTTCCTCGATCTTACAAAAGTACCTCTTCCAAGGCAGCAGGAGGAAAAATCCCTCCAGGTCCTTGTCCTGCCCCTGCCCTTCTGCATGCTCAGTATACCTGCATTGTCTCCTACAGATGGTGTAAAGAAGCACAAACCAGAGAAGGTGGAGCTGATGACAAAACAAGCAATCCTAGATGGAAATATCATGAAGGAAAGTGCTGAAGCTCATGGCACTGTACAGTAAGATAAACAGGAGTTTCACAAAGTACCAATTGGAAGGAAATGGTGGGGGTTATCTTTCAGTAGCTTTGAGTTTTCCGTTATCTGGTACCTGTTTTATCACCCTCACAGAGCCCAGGAGCTCCACAACAGCAGTGGCAGCTCCTGAGGATGCACT
The DNA here is from genome assembly GCA_013396655.1 of Campylorhamphus procurvoides. Classification (NCBI taxonomy): domain Eukaryota; kingdom Metazoa; phylum Chordata; class Aves; order Passeriformes; family Dendrocolaptidae; genus Campylorhamphus; species Campylorhamphus procurvoides. The sequence continues at coordinate 125,183 of WBMV01006431.1, forward strand.
GAATGACAGGGCTTAACAATATATTACACATGAAAGTTCTTTTTATTAGCATTGGCTTCATAAGCAAATAATGCCATGATGGTGCTTCTGATTTGTAATTTCTATTTCTGTTAAGAATGAAACTATGAATAATTCATCTTGTTAAGGCTGAAAGCAAAGAGCCCAGACCACTTTGGGAAGTCCCTCTGGGGCATATTTATGTACATAAATTCAGGCTTGGTTGCTCCAACTTGCTCCTTAGAAACTCCTACGTTTCCCCAAACAGGGGAGGGAGAGCCTGGCTCCCAAGTAGCCTTTTGAAAGTCTGTTAGGATGTGTCATTCACCTGGAATTACTTCAATAGTATTGGATTGCCTCATTTTATTTTTTTCTCTGCTGCTCTTTAAGCTTTTTTTGTAGACTAATTTATGGCTACCTTTAAACGCACTGTAGTGGATCACATCCCTGACACTGAGCTGGAACTGGTGGCTGAAAAAATGTAGGAATTTGGATTAAAAATTAATGCCATCCTGAGGTCCTCCCCACACACCCCACACCTGATGTCTATTCTCATACATGAGCTTTGTTGATCACACACAGAGTCACTCAGAACTTCACGGGGCTGCTCAGCCAGTGCCATTTACCTGGGTGAGGCCTCAGGGCCCGACCTCCCCATCTGGATCCTGACACACACATAGAGAACTAAATCAACATGATTTTGGTCCCTAAATATTCCCAAGTCAGCTGGCTTTTCAGTTCTCCCTATTTTTTTCAGCTACATTTTCTCCTCCCTATTCTGAAGGCTTGAATTCTGTCCTGCCCACTACAGTACTGAGACTTCTTGCTAAGTTTTTGAGCCTGGATTCCAAACTTTCTCCTTGGAAACAAATTGCTTGATGTGTTTGGAGCAGTGGTTTTGTAGCCATGTCTACCTAAGAGTACAAAAACAAGAACATAATGAACCCTCACCCTTTATTTAGCTTTTCTGGCATATGAACCTGTGAAAAGAAAACCTCTAGTGTCTCAGCACTACCTAAAATAACTCAGCAGTTTATTATGCAATTTCTCCCTCTGTTTTAAAAGCAGTCCTGAAAATAGGGAACTCACATTGCCTAAAAAATCATAAATACATCTGCTTTCTTGTTTCAGGACAGAAAAAGTGGATGAAGTCATTAAGGAATGGGAAGGCTCCTTCTTTAAGGACAACCCTCGCTTAAGGAAGAAGTCCGTCTCCCTGCGCTTTGATCTCCACCTGGCAGCCACAGAGGAGGGCTGTTTGCACACAAAGCAGAAACCCTTCCCCGACATCGAAGTCAGGCTGGTGATGAGGAGATCCTGCAGCATCCCCTCCATCAAACCTTAACCTCAGCAGGTCCCCAGAGAGCATCTCCCAGGGGCTCTGGAAATAAACTGTGATGGACTCCCACGGCCTCTGTCTGCTGCAATCACAGCTTAGCAGGCACTGGGATTAACACAATCAAACCACACAAGTCCTCCAAGAGAAAGGGAGAAGCGCAAGGGAGTTCAGATTCCAGGAAACCCAACTTCTACTGGTTTTATACTCTGGGTGCAGCCCTTTCATTTTCTCATTGTTGTTGTTTTGTAGAATTTCACCAAATATTACAAAAACTAAACTAGAACTTTATAGTTTGACATATTCTGCCTTTGTAAAGGAGAACTTGTCTTCTCTTTCTGGAAATGAGAAAGACACGTTTCATTCTCTTAAATAATCAATATTGCATATATATAATGACTGGGCAATCCTTGCAATAATTTATATCACATCTGTCATACTTCTAGAAATATATTTTAAAATAATACTTTCTAACAGTAAAAATTACATACAAAGATGCTCTTAAAATACATGAACTATTAACAAAGAATTTTCTTTTAAAAGTGGCTGGTATTTTTAAATTCATTTTTTTAAGGCAACAACTGAGCAAAAATGTCTTTCCCTCACATCCTTATACACCCATTTTTAAAAGTGTTGTTTCAATCCAGTAACATTTTAACCTTATTGTTCCCTTAATTTTGAAGTAATTTCCCCTGAAAAATCAATCATTCTCTAATGTGTCTGTGCACACCTGTACTACAACTCTTTTAGCCAGGTCAAGTGAAACTACCCTCTAAATGTTCAAATGTGAGGAGTCAACCAACCATTTTAATGCTGGTATTCTGTTAATTTTGTTTATGGCAACAATGTGCATTAAAACATCTCCAACAAATTCCTCTCCCAACAAACATTAAGAGACGCTCTTGATCTACTACGTGTGACAAGTCACTCTTACACCAGGGTACAACTGTTATTCCTTCCAATTAACTGGGCAAAATAAGGGCTACAAGTTCAAAGAACAATTCGAGCAGACCCCTTAAGAGCCCCCAGTCCTGCTCAGAGTAGCCATGGGCAGGCACAAAGCCCAGCAGGTGACCCTGCACTGGCACTCAGAGGAAAAGCCATCCTTCTTTGCAACATTATGGGACAGACTCCAAACAAAGACTCAAACAAGACTGCACGAAGACAAGAATGATTGTCTGTGAGGATTCTGAAGAGGATGGACCTCTGGGCTCCCACTGGAACACTGGGATTGCAGGGGCTCAGAGCAGGGAAAACCCACACAGCGGATCTGCTGGATCACAGTGGAATGTAAAGGACTGGTTTCAGTGTCAGTATCTGCCTTAGGACTTATGGCATGTGTACAACAGTGGGACTACAGATTCCTGCAGTTAATTTATGCTTCTGTCCTTTGTTCTGGGTAAGAACAATGCATCGATATTGCCCCGTCCTGTCTGTACTGTATCAAGCTGGCTAATTATCCTTAACCTGAATCCTGAGCTGGTGTTACCACTTGAGTACTTGGCATCCTGAATGTATCAGCCTGCTCCAGTATTTCCACTATGCAGCTTTCTTTTTGTGCTTAGACTCTGTACATTTTACAATACTTGAATTTAAACTAAGTTTTAATTGCTTTAAGGCACTTTAAACAGGGATACCAACTTACCAAAGTAAATGACAGTACTACAATAGAAAAGTATTAAAATGGAGTTTGCCCGTGCATATTTTGTGTGTGTCAATGTGTACATATTGAAAGAAAAGGAGTAAAAGAGAAATGCAAAAGAAAAGCTGTAGATAGGAAAATCTCTAGCACTGTAATCAAGTGTTTCCAAGATCTCCTCTGCAATTAGAAAGACACAAATTCCCTCAGAATCTTTACTATAACATGCTGAGTGTCCTCCTGCTACAGAACTTACCTTTTTTTCCTGGTAAATCCAGTCACCCTGGCTATTTTCTTCACGTGGCACTTTGAAAACATGTAATTTTTCAGAACTACTAGCATGGAATTTGAGTTTCAGTAAATGACCACCATAATAAATATTTCAACAAGCTGTGCAAATTTATAATGTAATATTAAATGCAGTTTACACTATCAACAAAACTGCTATTAATAAACTAGAGATGAATTCATGAAACCAGGAGGAAACCTGGTCAAAACTAGGGGGAAAACAAAGTTATTTTTCACCTCTTAACATGTATTTTCATACCTTTTCTTTACAAACACTCTGGCCCAGTGAAGTTGGTGGACTGGAGGACTCTTTTCAGTTCTTTCTTTCAGCATCAAGTTGAAGTCAGAGATTATTCTGCTGCATGTCAACAAATGTCCATTGTGGGCACAGACAGCACAGTCAGCAGATGAGGGCACAGCTCTTGTATCTTTTTTGTTCATAAAAATAAGTTTATTTAAGAATGAAAGCAAACTGGGCTAGTGCAGCTGTAGGCATCAAAAGAAAATGGGCCAAACTCGCAGCAATATCATGTTCAGTTTTGTTTCTTTTCACTTTCCACTGTCCTTTTGGGTCAGGCAGGCACTGTCCCCTCAGCTTTCCTTCAACTCCACCTTCATCATCCTCGAAATGTACCTTATTGGCCACGGGGGAGCATTTTAATGCCAAACTTTCTATTTCAGTGGGAAACTTTAAACTTAAACACCAAACTTTCAAGTTCCATCGCCAAAGCTTTCAGAGTTAATTCAGTCACTGAAATTTGCAGTGTCAAAGGCTCCTGTGCTGAATGTTGAGCTCTGAAACCCTCGATCCTCCTCATGCCCTCAAAGTTCAGGGTTTGTTATTTGTGGGTTTTACCTCTGTGGTGCCTTTGCCGATTTCTGCACCGAACTGTGGACAATGCCACGTCTCCCAGGATGGTTCACAATCCTGTCTGATCCAGCAGCTCGGTGTTCCCAGTCTGATTTAATTCACAATTATGCATTTATAACCCGGGGCCCATCCTGCTGTCCCATCCATCCCTTCACTCTGGCCTCGTCCCTCCTGCCCTGCCACGGGCACACCGCCACATTCTCAAAACAGCATTTCGGCACCAAATTCACCTCATTTCAGCTTTTTTTTGGGATTTATCTGGGCTCGGACACGGCCCCGGCCTGGGGGGGCGCCTGAGGGGAGCGCGCGCTCCCGTGAGGGGACATGAGGGCCCAAATGGCCAGCCAGGAGAACCGGCGGCTCCAGAGCGTTTTTAGGGAGGTTTTAAGGTTTTTAGGGAGGTTTTTGGATTTTTAGGGAGGCTTTTGGGGAGGTTTTTAAAGATGCGGCGCTCGGTGCCGTGGTCTGGCGATGGCAGCGGGGCTGGACCAAGGGCCGGGCTTGCTCCATTCAGGGGTCTCTCCCAGCCCGGCTCATTCTGTGATTTCTTTGTAATTAATTCTGTGGGAGAGCCGCGCGCGCTCCCGCGGGGG
>WBMV01006431.1:131944-186896 GCA_013396655.1 Campylorhamphus procurvoides
GGAAAGGGAAAAGGGCGAGCATTGCGGTGTCCCTCAGGACCCCCGGGGCCACCCCCGGTTGGGAATGGCGGGAATGGCGGGAGCGGGGCCGTGCGGGGCCGTGCGGGGCGCGGTGGCGAATCTGCGGCGCGGAGCAGCGCGCATGCGCAGACGGCACCGCCGCCCCGGCCCGGCCCGGCCGAACAAAAGGCAGCGCGGCCCTGGGTGAGTCGGGGCGGTCTGGCCGGGGCTCTGTGGGCTGTGAGGGTCGGGCGGGCCCCTCCGGGGGTGCCGGGGGGACTGTGGGGGTTCTATGGGATCTATGGGGGCTGTGGGGTCTGTGGGGAGCGGGCGGTGGGCCCGGCGGGGCTCCCCCAGCGGGCGATGGGCCCGGCCCTGAGGGGTGCTGCGGATGCCGCGGCCCTGTTGGAGGGGAAGGCAAAGGAATAAATCGCATTGCAGCGCTTTTTGTGCTCGGGGGTGAAACGCCGCCGGTAAATGGGAAGCGTGGCCTGTGAGACCGCAGCTTGGTGGTTGTGTGTGTGCCCTGACGTAATTTGGTCGTCTATACATTATTACAGGATTTCTGAAAGAGCCAGTGTGAAATAACGGCTTTTTAATGTTCTTTTTATTCCTTAAGGAAAAAATATATATTTACTTAAACCCTTTAATATGCAGGTGACTTAAGCCTGCGTGTTCTTGCACAGCTATTTCAGGCCGGATTCCTTGGAAAGTCCATCAGTTTTTCAGAGATAACACCCAACTTTCTTACTCTCTTTTGTCCTTATTCCAAAATGGGCAAATTCTTTGGGAATCAATGGGAACAATAACTGAGGCTTCAGAGATCTGGGGGAGCAGAGGCACAGCACTCACTGCCGTGATCTTCTTTTGTCTTGCAGAAGTACAAATATAATGTCAGGTGGCTGAAAATTTGACTATCAAAATGTCAAGTAAGTTTTTTTTATTTCAGATTTTTCTTCCCTTAACTTGATGACTTAGAGTCAGCAGGAGCTCTTTGTGAGATAATACCATTGTTCCTGGCATTAAAGGGAAAGAGAGGAAGTGCAGTAATTTCTGACCAAACTCTTGGCCTTAAATCGTGCTGTGGCTGATTCCTGGCATGTTGTTTTCATAGGAAATCCCCATATCACAGCTTCTAAATCCTGTTTGACTGCATTTTTGCTTTCCCTCCCTGTAATGGTGTGCATATAAATGTACATATATATTATCCACTCTTCTGCCTGAATAAAAGGCTGGGACTAGAGCAAATGGAGGGGTCAGTTTTCCTTTCTTTTCTTTCTCTACTGTTGCTTTTGACTCTTCAGTGACAAAATGCAAAGCCAGAGTAGAATTTCTGTCTTGTGTTTGTAAATTGCTTTAAGAATGTTGGCCACAGCAGATGCCTTATAAAGAATTCATTCAGATTTTCAAGAAAAAAAAAGTGCTTACATTTCTATCTTAACAGAAAGGCCATCCTATGCCCCACCTCCCACCCCAGCTCCTGCAACCGTAAGTATAGAGATTTTTCTCATTAAACAGAGCCTTTAGTAACTTCACAGAGCAATAATTATGGAGTTACATCACCTTCCTGTATCAGAAACACAACACTAATTAATGTGTTATGAATTGTTTAAATTAATCTCATTCCTTTTTAAGCACACTGTGAAAGAGAAGCTGAATAAACCTGTTTCACATTTGAGGCTGGCTCTTGCAGACACTGAATTTTCTGTGAGCTGCCACTTGTCTGAAATGATTCACAGGGGGTTGCAGCAGTACTGGAGTAATTAAGAAAGAACTGATATATTTAATTCTAAAACTTCCCACTGAGCCTGTGCCCAAATCATGGGCAGACAGTGCATTTTTTTATATTTCTGTTGTACTGAGCTGCATTTCAGTGGAAATATAAATATATATATAAATATAAATCCTGTTCTATTGGGTCAGAACATCAAAACACTCCTAGTGCCAGTCGTGCATTCCTTGAAATCACTGGTATTTTGGAGTCTGGGGCATGGGAAATATTTTACTTTCTAGTGAAGTGGTGTGGAATGGCCCTGAGGAAAACATGAATGGGAGCTCTGGATCCTGTCCAGTGACATTCCTGGATATACAGAGGTGTTGCACCACCTGTGCTGTGGGCAGGGAACTGTCTGGAAGCAAATGCTCCTCTTTTATCACATTTCTGAATAGTTTGGATTTTGTGATAAATCCTTTGTACAGAAGAATGAGTAAAGATACTAGAGTGACTTTTTTTTACCAAAGAAAATTGGGAAACTGTTACCCAACAGTGTGTCCCTGATCTCTGCAGGATGGAATTTAGGTGGAATGTGATCCTTCAAATTTATTGTGCCATGCTTTACAAGTAAAGAGGCTTGAAAATGATAAGATGCATAAATACAAGCTATGTTTTTATAAGTTTGCATAAATAAAACTTGATTTGCATAGTTTGTTCAGAGTTTTCATTTTGCATACAGCCAAATAGATGTGTTAGAAGGACCATGATGGATCCCCTGTGGCCCCTGGATTGCTGCATCAAGAGCTGTGCACACACGGGTGGTTCCTTTGGGATGTAACATGGATACAGCTGTTAAATGGTTCTGTTGCTGTGGTACAGCCCTTCAGAATGGTACATGAAGGTGTCAGAACTGCAGCCAGGGACATGCATTGCCTGTCTAACAAGCATCTTTTCTTGCATTTTATATTTTATACAGTCCTTCAGGTGATGGTCTGTGCTCTGTTAATGCAAGTCTAAAGTAGCCGAATAACCTCGCTTGTTCTTCCACAGCCAGTTCCAGGTGCTACAGTGAACAAAGGCCCAGTAGTTCTCATAACTGCAGTCCTGTAGCTGAAATAAAAAGTCTCCATGTGTTGCAAGGTAGTTCCCTGGTAACATTTAAATCCTGTCTTGCAGAAATAAAGAATTAAGCAGACGGAGATTACAATTGTCACCTGGTTTTATTGAAGAGGTGTAGTTCAACATATTCAAAACCTGTTGTTATGGTAATACAAAAAACTATAGTAAAATGGTGTCTTATGAAGTAGTGAGTGTGTATGTCATGAGCCCAGGCATACAGATGAGCACAAGTCAGCTGCTGTGACTGACTTAGAAAGCTTGGTAATAAAATCTCTTGAAGGCTGACTGTGAAAGGATAATTTTCCTCTGCACTTGTATGTTTAGAAATAAACTCCTGCAGTGTGTCTGCATTTACCTGAAACCTTCACAGTTTCTGTAGTCAGTTCCCAGGGCACTTGTGTTCAGTGTCTGTATGTGTCATGCTTTGGTTCTTGGAGTCCTGAACCAATTTGTAAAATTTTTATAGCTGGGGATTGTCTCCAGCCACTGGTAGTGGTGCACAGATGGTGCTTTGAGATAGTTCCTCCACTCAGCCTGTTTGTTGGAAAGGCAGAATGCTGGGAAGAAAATCAGGCAGGGATTTTCTTTGGTGGTGTAAATGTGGATACTGGGAATTTCTGCTCCGTCACTGGGTGCTGTGTCACCCTGTAACCTTCAGCCTTTGGGTATGAGAGTCTTCTGAATTCCTCGGTGGCTTTTGTTGAAAAGTTTTATTAGTGATGAGCTGGGTTTACAGAATACTTGTTTAAATGAGTTACACAGTTAATAGAAATAAAATCACCAACTTCAGCCAGAAATTTGTAGTGACACATTTCTTAAAAGTCCTGTTTCCTTACTAGGTTTATACTGGAGTAAGTTGTGTGTGTTGGGAAGACACCAACTGCTACACCTCATTGCTTGTTTGAATTCTGGTTGCTTTTGCATGCCATATTGCAGTTCATTTTCATTTCTGTGTTTTCCTCGTTTGAGCTCATTTCTCATTCGTGTTTTTGTCTCATTTGTTTCCATCAGCAAATGCCCAGCACCCCAGGGTTTGTGGGATACAATCCATACAGCCATCTGGCCTACAACAACTACAGGCTGGGAGGGAACCCGGGCACCAACAGCCGGGTCACGGTAGGAGAATCAACTATTCCATCCTCCAGCAAACAGCAGGATTGACCAGACATGGCTTTAGGGTTAGGTTCTTCGGAGTCCTGGCTGCTGCCACTTCTTCAGTAAAAGAAACCAAAACTTACTTCTGATTCTTATTCCCCACCCTCCTCCCCTTCCCCTTCACTCTGAAACCTTTTGCAGGAAAATGGGCTTCTGCTCAGCAGGCAAAACTGGTAATGGTTTGTGATGCAAAACTCCACAAAGACAGCCTTTGTGGTCTTCAGTGACCACTGCATGTGTAGGGAAGGTGCTGTATCTGGGTACCAATTGTTGGAGGGAGGGAACTGCTCATTTTGCTGAGGTTCATTGGCACAGAAATAAGGAAGAACATTTTGCAAACTGGAGATCCTTGATAGTTGTTGCATCATCCTGTTGAGCCATATGAGAGGTGCAAGCCTTTATTTTTCTTTCCAGGCTTAGTCTGGTAATAACAGTCCCAAGTTCAGTCATTATTTTTTCAACAAAAGTGTGGTGATAATAAAACAGAATTCCTTTCAGCTCTTATATGTGTCAGTGTGTGGGAAATGGATGTTACATTCATTTTTCATGGAGTAACCCAAGTGAGATGGAGACAAGTGATGAGGCAGGTGACAGCTTCTTTCAGACACAGATCAAGTCCTGAGCACTGGATGCAGTTAGGAAATAAAAACAGACTGGGGAAATGTAACATTTTCATAACACAAAAGAAATGGAGTAAATCCCTGATATTTTCTTTAATATCTCACAACTTTAAGGTTTTTTAATATAAAACTTTGTACCCCAAACCGTCTGATCAGTCTGGAACATGATACAAAGATTCCTCAAGGATCAAATGCATGGTGCTTTTAATGAAGTGTACTCTTTATGCCTCTCATATAAACCTTCTTTCAAACTTCATATATGAAGTTCATCCTATTTGTTAAAGCATTTACAGAAAGGACCTTCCCCTGCAAGCTGGAATTGACTGAACGGACACTGTTTCCTTATACAAGAATCAGTCAGGTTTTGTCTGAGAACTTCCATTGTTTCTGTATGTCACAAACATACACAGCCTGCTCTGCCATGCATATCCCAGTATATGGATGGTGTCTTTAAATTCCTCTTAATTTAAAAGCATTAAACAGTTTCCGTTAATGTTTTTCCAACCCATCTGTATGTGTATCTATGTATACATTTTGGTGATGCATATACCTCATGCACATTATTTATACACAGTTCTGTATGCATTGTTCATAGAGCTCCATAAATTCAGCAAAACAAAAAACTACCAGGAGTGAAAATTTGAGAACTGAATGTTGAACATGGGCCTTCTGGGCTACACACAAGTATTGATTGATCTGTGGGCCACAGTCCTGAAAGGTCTTCAACCTTTATATTTTCATATAAATGATCCCACCTAATAGAACAGAACTCCTGGCATGTGGAAGTGCAGCAAGAGTAGAGGGTTGCAGACCTTGCAGTTTTGAGGAGCTGTGATGTCACTGCACTGTTTTAGGGGACCCTGTTCGGGTGCTCTGTGGGTTGAGGGGACATGAGGTGAGGCAGCAGCTCTCCAGCAGCACTTGGTGCTCAGTGTCCTTTAGTGCCTTTGACAGTGTCAAAGCCAAGGGAAGACAGAGCACAGGGCATGTCACAGGCTAATTGGGACAATTAATTACAGCTTGGCTACAAACAGGGCACACATTTACAGCTCAGCTGCATAGAGTGGTTTTCTTTTTATAGTGAGTCTTTTAATTGGCTCCAAATTACCACTGACAAATTTTACAGACAAATAATTGCTAAAATTATTTGGTATGTCTCTAACTTAATGCTTTTAAACTTCCTCTATATCGTTTTTCACCTGTACAGTAGCCACATTAAATTTGTCAAAACAGGTAAAATAAATTGCTCCTCAGAAGTGAGAAAAGCCAACTTGCTGGGATTGGTGTCCCCATGTCCATCCTAAGCAGTGTAGTTCAGTTTTAAGGACATGGAACCCTTTTGAGGATTTATCCAGTTACTGCTCTGTAAACTTCCAGAGAAAAGGGCAAACTTACATTGGAAATGACTGCTGGGAGGAGCAGCTGTAGTTAGTGGCTGTCACAGCCTGGGTCCTGGTTTTGGTGCTGATGTTTGCTTCTCGTGGTGGGGGTGTGTGAATGCACAAGAGCGAGTGTTTTCCAGAACTGGAGTGTGTAGAAAGTGTCCAGTGTCCCATTAACGAATGGATTTATCCGGTTCTTTTATAGGCTTCCTCTGGTATTACCATTCCCAAGCCCCCCAAACCCCCAGACAAGCCCCTGATGCCCTACATGCGGTACAGCCGGAAGGTGGGTATTACAGTGTCCGTCAGTAATAAAGTCAGTGTTCGTTTGTGCTAACAATTAATTGCTATGATCTTAGTTTCAGCTTCTAAACGTTGACTCCTAACAGCCTGCGGTCTCTTAAGGGGATGCAAAGTCCAGAGTCTGCCCTGCACAACAAAGGCAGCAGTAGTCTGGTCACACAGTTGCCAATTTCTGGGGGGAAAATTGCTAAAATGCTAATTCCTACCACTGTCTGCTGACAAGGATCCACCCCGCCACATTCAGAAGTTCCTGTGACTTACTGACAGAACTTTTTTTATATAAAGGAAGTATTCCTTGCGTTTTCTGGGCTTGGTGCAGTGCTGTAGCTGGACTGAAGAGTAGCAATGAGTGGACTTTGCATGTTCTCCTTCACCACCCTAGCCCGTGGCAACGTTGGCTTCGCTATTCTGTGAACTGTGTGACAGAAAGTAGGAGAGAGACTCTTGGGGAGTCTGGAGTCTGATGGGGCATGGGGAGGGCATGGCAGCCTGGCTGAAGCGGGTGAGCCAGAAGGAATTTCTTCCACTTCTGGTAAAGTATCTTTACCAGCCTGTCTGTCTTAGGCCAAAAAACATCAACACACAAAAAAAAAAGTCAAGTGGTGCAGCAAGAAATTACACTGGCAGCTCTCCTTTTTTTTTTCCCTGTAAAGTTAGAAACCTTTTTGGTGGAGTCAGAACTTGTTGGAACTCAGATTGATCAGCAAGACTGAAATATTGTGAAATGTTACATTCTGATCTGAAAAGCTCAGTCTCTTTGTCATAACCTACTGCTGGATGTGTGTACTCAGTAGCAATTTTTTCCCCGAGATGCAGCGATGTGCATTTCAGAAGAGAATTGAGAGGGTTAAAGGCAATATTCCCATGAGACCAAAGCCACTCAGCAATTGCCTGGTTCAGTAGCTGGCTTCCTACTGACTTCCTGCCCCAGAAAATAATCCAGATAGTTTAGCCAGACTCATTCCTAACTTAATCCTGTTTTTCATGGTGATTCCAGAAAGAACACTGAGATGACAATATAAAATGTTTAATTTGGAAGTATTTAGATATCATTAGTAAAGCTCCAGCTGTTTCTGTTAAGGTCTGGGACCAAGTGAAGGCGTCCAATCCTGATTTGAAGTTATGGGAAATTGGCAAGATTATTGGAGGAATGTGGCGAGATCTCACTGATGAAGAGAAGCAAGAGTATTTGAATGAATATGAAGCTGAAAAGGTAAATGGAAGAAATCTGGGATGTTTATTACAGCTGATTCTTCTAGGAACTGGTCTGAGAAGAAAAATTCATCTTCCCCATGCAGGGGTGTTTGAGGCATTCACGAGAGCCCTGTATGTAACTTAAATGGAAGTTTGTCCTGACACGTCTCTTAGATTTTTTTTAATAACTGTGCATCAACTGTGACTGGTCAGTTTTTAGACCTAATTCAAAATGAAGTATTTATAATTGAGTGTCGATTTTAACTGTTTAATGAATGGATTTGATTATACAACATCAGTATTGAAAAGATTGTCTCAACACCAAAATCCTCTTTCAAAACTGGTGCTCTGCAACTACTGCTGTTGTCATGAACGTGTTCATAAGAGACTTCCAGTCACGTGGGGTTTGGTTTTCCTGGTGTAACCTGGTGGAACTCCACACTGTGCCATTAGTGTCTTGTTTCTTAATAGAAAATGCTACCACTTGTAGGGTTTTCTTGTGCTTTTGTTTTGGTTTTACTGATCTTAATGACGAGAGATGACAGCTCCTCACACCTAGGTTGGTAAGTGTTGAGCACCTGTACAGGACTGTTCTTGTGATTCTCAGGTACAAAGGGAGAAGTGTCCAGCTGATGTGTTGTGTTTACACCTGGCAGGCACCTGGGGCTGTGGATACCTGGTCAAATCTCAGCTGGTTCTATTCCAAGGCAATAGAGAAGTACTGCAAACTGGGTGCTCTTAGCTGAAACAAAAATGCAGCAATTCTACTTTTTACCTTGGTAATGATGTTTAGATTGTAAGCTCCTTGGGGCAGGGGCCAGCTGATCTGTATTTGTGCAGTGCCCAGGCAGGAGGATTCTGGTCCTGATCTTAATGAAAACAAGACTTGTAGGTACCTTTAACAATATTGTAGCTTTCTCATTTTTCATTGGAAATACCTCTAATCACTATAAAAAACCTTAGAAGTGAGATTAAAGAGAGCAATGCAAAGGAAAAAGGTATTTCAAAGAAGGTGAAAATAGTGCTGCCATCCTGCTGCAGGAGGGGACAGGAGTCTGGCTGCAGCTTTGTGTGTCATCCCAGTGCAGGGATGGCTCAAAGAATGGACAAATCCTAAGTGATTCTGAAAACTGGTTCATGCCATACTGCAATAAGGAAAGAGAAGAAATCAGAATCACAGATCTAGTTAGAACTCCACAGAACTACTGAGAGTATTTTATATTTGCTAATTTTATCTTAACCAGAGTTTGGCCACAAATGCCTTGTTCTGAGGTGTTTTGAATTTGAAATCTCAGAAAACAAAGCTATCGTAAGACTTTCAGGTAGTAAAACTGAAATGGACCTGAAAGCCCAGCTATGTTTTTAAATCATGAACGACTATGGAAGAAGTTCTAACTTGTAAAAGAGAAAGACTGAGAGAATCTCTCTGTGGTGTCTCAGCCAGGCGATTGGGCAGCGCTCTGTGTGACTGCAGTGTGAGTGGCACAGAGCACACTGCTGTGGAGCTGGGGGCGCCCGTGGTGCGAGCAACCCGTGTTGGTCACGTTTCAGATCGAGTACAACGAGTCCATGAAGGCCTACCACAACTCCCCTGCCTACCTGGCCTACATCAACGCCAAGAGCCGCGCCGAGGCGGCGCTGGAGGAGGAGAGCCGGCAGCGCCAGTCGCGCATGGAGAAGGGCGAGCCCTACATGAGCATCCAGCCCGCAGAGGACCCCGACGGTAAGAGGAGCAGAGCCTGGGCAGCCCGCTGGGACACAGAGAGACAGCAAAGCACCCCTGCACACCTTCCCAGCACTTAACGTGGCTGCCTTGCTCTCCTGGTGTGTTTGGTACTGATTGTCACATTTTACTCCGTACAGCTGGCTGTGTTCCCAAAAACAAGGTGGCACCGCTGGCAGAAGTTACTCCAACCCTTCTTAATTAAGTGTGAAGTAATGCTTACAGTTCAAACCAAATCAGTCTGCTTACAGCTTTAGCACACTCATTAGAGAAGGCTTAGATGCCTGATTTAATCCAGCTTGGATGGAATGCTGTGCTTTATTATCAGAAGCACATAAATCTGACAGGCAGAGTTCTGGTGCGATTAAGAGCACTTGAACCTTCAATGTGTTCAACAACTGTCACTTGAGATTGTTTAGGGAGTGAGGTGCCCTTGTTGCTGACAAGTTGATGAGAAAATTCTGCAAGTTTATTTGAGTGCGAGGAAATGCACCCCACCCAGTGGGAAAAGTCAGCCTCACACACCTCATGGCTGCTTTTAAATTCATCACCAAAAACTTGTTGAAACCTGAGGGTGAAAAATGTACGCAGTTACACCCTTTTTTTTTCTTCCCCCTTGTAAAAGCACACCCCTGAGATAAAGCTCATGGCAAACAGCACTTTCCCCTGTGTGAGGTAATTGCAACATTTATGTAAATACATTTAGTGTTGGACTGGCTGGAACTTGGGGACTTGAGGTTCTGTTTTGTGCTGCCTGGGCCGGATAAAGTTGGGCAGAACCAGCCATTTTCTCCTTCTACTTTGTTTAATCAGATACCTCAATGAGAAACTGAACATTACACTTGGAAATAAAGGAGACAGAAACTTTGATTTGACTAGTTCTCCTCCCTAGTGGTATCTCCTGGCAGGGTGTTAGGCTTCTTTTTAAAATTTCTGTGAATAGTTGGAGAGTCATCTCCATTAGGAATAGTAATAACCCTAAGGAATAACCCTAATAAATAGAACAGAATACTAACAAATAAATGGAATAGTCTTAATACATTCCTGTGATTTTCAGGGATGAGTAAACATGTATCACTGCTTCTTGCTTTCAGTCCTCAGTGTTTCAAAAAAATAAGTGGTTTTGATCTGTGCTACAAAGGTTATTTATGGAGCAGTCACTGTCCTGCTGGCATTTTGCACTGGGTTTTGCTCTGGTAACA
This sequence comes from Campylorhamphus procurvoides, assembly GCA_013396655.1. NCBI lineage: Eukaryota > Metazoa > Chordata > Aves > Passeriformes > Dendrocolaptidae > Campylorhamphus > Campylorhamphus procurvoides. The sequence goes on from WBMV01006431.1 coordinate 142,357, forward strand.
TGATTAATCAGGGATGGTTCTTTTATTCTGTGCATTAATAGTCTCTCTTACCGTGGAAATGTGGAAAGCAAGGCAGTCAATAACTAGGTCAACCCCACTTTCAGCTGTGGCAATGCATGTGAAATCAGCTGTTAGAGCTGTGCCAAGTAAAGGCAGCTCTGGGCTCCCTGTCTGTGTTTCTGGTTCCCTGGTGCTCTGTGTGTGTTCCTGTGAGCCTTGTGCCATGGCAGCAGCCGGTGGTGGGGTCCCTGTGGTGGCTCTGGTGGGCAGGGATGTGGCTGTGGTGTCACTGGGGCTCCCTTGGTGGCACTGAGGCAGCTGCCCCGGGCTGCTGTTGCAGATTACGACGATGGCTTCTCCATGAAGCACACGGCCACGGCGCGCTTCCAGCGCAACCACCGCCTCATCAGCGAGATCCTCAGCGAGAGCGTCGTGCCCGACGTGCGCTCCGTGGTCACCACGGCCAGGATGCAGGTCCTCAAGCGCCAGGTGCAGTCCCTGATGGTGCATCAGGTGAGGAGCAGGGAGATGGAGGCAGCTGCAACACGGGGCTGTTGGGCTGCACTCCAAGTCTCGGATCAGTTGATCACTTACATGACTGTTCATGCTGGCTGTCATGTTCTGTGCACTCCAAGAGCTAATCCCTGTGTTTGCCTGGGAGCTGCAGGACGTGAGACTTCACCACCTGGGCTGTCGTGTTACTGAGGGTCATGTTAAACTCTGTTTTATTCTTAGGATATCCTACATATTAGTGCCGTGTCTTTTCATTATTACATACAGCCCTCTGAGTTAGAGTGTGCAGGGTGATAGGTGGCATTGTGATTTTGGGTACCTGACAACTCATTACCTTGTTTGTAACAATTCTTTTTTGCAGTTAATTGTCCCTATTGTGACATTTCTAACTAAAAGCTCAATTTGTACGAAGAAATCTGCATGAGGTCACACCTGCACATTTCACCCAGCTTTGACTGGGCACGTGCCTGTATTTTCCAAACACTCATGTCACCAAAAGAGCCCTGTCCATTGTCAGTGTGCATGTGGGTGAAGGGAGACCAGAATTACATAGAGATGTGTTGGGGGTTTTTTAATTAACAGAAGATTGGAGGGTGGAGGGAGTGGTTTCCCTTCTTTCCTTTGAATTGTGGTCTTTCCATGTTAAGGGAACATAATTGCTGTGGGGTGTGTCTGTACCTGTGGGCTGTGTATATCCAGACCCATGGGCTATGTGTGTTCAGACCTGAGGGGTGCAGAGTAGGAAGGAAAATGTGATGCTGGAAGCTTCAGCTCAGGTACACACTGTGTTTCATTTACAATGTACCTGAACTGTTTCACAGAGCTGTTTACTGCTCAAACTTTCCAGTATGAACTTCTGAGCTGTTGGCTATCAGGTCAAGGCAGGCAGGAGGATGTTTATGTATTAGAGCAGTATTTAAAAATAAACCCATAGAAACATTTTTGTGCACAGCTGTAGCTTTGCCCAGTTCTCAGCTGACTGCAGAGTGACGTTCTTGCCATTTATTTCACTTCCAGCGTAAACTCGAGGCTGAGCTGCTGCAAATTGAGGAGCGTCACCAAGAAAAGAAGAGGAAGTTTTTGGAAAGCACAGACTCCTTCAACAACGAGCTTAAAAGGGTACAATTCACTTTTCTTCACTCAGCCTGAGGAAGCTGCTGGTTCTGCACTGCTACAAGTGCGTCAGTTCTGTGCAGTCACCCTGCAGCTGAGGCCGTGCCCTGCTGTGGGTGGGACAGAGCACAGGGTGGTTCCTGCTCCTCCAGTGACCTGCAGTGGTGACACTGGGCCAGTACAGTTTAGAGTTCCTCCAGGCTGGACTGGGTGACTTCACTCAGAGCAGCTGGAGGAAGGTGGCCTCAAGCCACTGTGGGGGACACACTTTTCCCCTTGACTGTGTTCAGATAACAAGCTTTAGGTTATTTATCCTCTCCCCCTTTATTTTTGTTGATATGCCTGTATCTCCCCAGTGGATGGAGATTTCTATATAAATTTTGTCAAATCAAAATTCTGTTGCACGCAGAAATACTGAACTCATCACTGGGGTTTACTGGAGTTTTGGTTTTCAGTCTGAGGTAATAAAAGCTTTCCTTTTCATTTTACTTGCTAGTTATGCAGTTTGAAGGTGGAAGTGGATATGGAAAAAATTGCAGCTGAGATTGCTCAGGCTGAGGAACAGGCTCGGAAGAGGCAGGAGGAGAGGGAAAAGGAAGCAGCTGAGCAAGCCGAGCGCAGCCAGAACAACCTGGCAGCTGAGGAGGAGCAGGCAGCCAGCAAGGGCGAGGAGAAGAAGGAAGAGGAGAGCACGCCCATGGAGACAGGTAACTGCCCCCACAGAGCCACATCATGCTCTGTGTGTGATGTACGCAAGGGCGAAAAATGGTTTCTAAATCTAAGTTAGACATCGGTTAACTGGGAGCAACTGGGAGTGTTTCCTTGTCCCAGTGTCAGTGTCTGGCAAGGAGGCCAGAACAGCTGCTCTCAGGTGGATTTTCCAGCTGCTTTGTGCTCTGCACAGTGGCAGGAGGAGCTGCTGCTGGATTCAGGGGTCTCCATGGCTGGTACATCAGTCAGCCACTGCTACAATAGGAGCACAAGCAAAGGGGACTAAGGAGTTTGGCTTCAGTGCTCCTGCTTTAACAAGGCACATGTCTTTCCTGTGCCTGGAATCCTGAGGTCAGGCAGCTGTGGGTGACATCAGGATGCTGTGGCAGGACCATGTGCATCCTCAGCACTGAGGTCCCTGAGCTCTGCCTGTCACTGCACGTTCTAAGTGACAGAAATAACTGCTGCTGTTCCTTCCAAAATCCTAATTGCACAACCTAAATAGAGGCGCTGGCGTGTGAGTGACACTGAGACATATGTCATTCCAGAGGAGCCTCACCCAGAGGAGAGCACAGAGAACCAGCAGAACGGTGAAGAGGGAACCTCCACCCCCGAGGACAAGGAGAGTGGGCAGGAAGGGGTGGACAGCACGGCCGAGGAGGGGACCAGTGACAGCAACACAGGCTCGGAGAGCAACAGCGCCACGGTGGAGGAGCCTCCTGCAGACCCCACGGCCGAGGAGGGCGACAAGAAGGAGTAGGCACTGACTCAGCTCGGGTGTCTAATGACGTACTGTTTGGTTTCAGAACGTGCTCCACAGCTCTTGTACCGTCCCTGCCTCTGTCACTTGTCTCCAAAGGATCCCAGGGCTTAATGACACCTCAGGTTAGCAGTGTAGTGCTGGGAGGGGGCCTTCAGAGGCACAGATGTCCTGCAGCAGGCAGAAAAGGAACCTCATGTGTCCCAAACGCTGCTCTTATGGTGTGGAGAGGGGCTGATATCACTGGGTACTCTTCTCTAGAAAGCCAGGTGTAGTTTTGAATAAGAAAATCAGGCCTCCTCTCTCTCCCTTCTGGTTCCAAGGCCACAGTGACTGGCAGTTTTTCCCCAGGCTCTTCCTGTCCCCCCTGTGTGGCAGCAGTGAGGTGCAGGTGTGTCTCACCTGTGCTGCAGCCCTGACTTGTCTGCATGAGAGGCATGCTCCTGGCAGTGGCACTGGCCTTCTGGAGAGGCTGGAAAGTGACTGAGGCATTTAAAGCTGATGTTAGTGTGGAGCAAAGACCTCCTGATGCCTGCCTGGGGTGTCACCTGGAGCCTTTCCTTGTTGAACAGTCCACTGTGTCCCAGCACTGCTGTGCTCTGTGCCAGCCAAGGGCAAGTTCTGCTGCAGCTGCCCCAGTCTTTGCTCTTAAAGAAAGCTTTCAGTCCTCAGGAGCAGCTCCAGAATGAGGCTGAAAGATGGGTTTAGGGTTTTTTCTGGTGTAGCTTTGTTGTTCCTCTAGAGGAGCTGCTCTACAGCGATGGAAACTCGCTCATGGTCTGTGTGCAGCATGTCAGGAGATCCAGTTCCACAGGACTCCGTGGTCTTGCAGTAAAGTGACACATCTTGAGGGATTTTTTCTGTGATGCAGGATTCCTTTCAACAAGCCTTTGCTTTTCTTTGCCAGTAACTCCTTTATTTGCTACCAAGAGACTCTGGTGTGGCCTCAGCCAGAGCCCTGGCACAGGACAGAGCAGGAGAGCGTTTAAACACGCACGTGTTCTCTGAGCAGACAGTCACTGATACGGCACAAATGGTAACAAATAGTAATTCTGCTTGTCGTGAGCTTTCAGAACCTCTGGGAACTATAAGAAAAGGCCACAATTTGCCCTGTATAAGCAAAAGCCCCCCCCCAAAAAAATACACTGAATTTCAACAGCAGCCACAGGTAATTTCTTGACTTTACAACTGAGAGAACACGTGATGCTTTAATGAGTTGATGTGTTTTTACAGAGCAGTGGGTCTATGCCATGGTGTTTTTTAAATCCTTTTGGTCTTTTTTTTAAATGGTCTAAAAATAATAAAATTCAACGTTTGGTTTTTTTTAAACTCACAGTGGTCTGTTCTTGTCTTTTAAGGTAATGCTAGTGTTTGGTTCAGAGCTTTCATCAGCTGTTCTCCATCTCAAGCCAGAGGAGAATAAACACATGGAATTTGATTTCTGACATGATAGGAGCTGCTGCCTGGACTGGGGGCCGACCCCCACAGGGCTCAGGTGAGACTCCACACCTGAGGTGCTGCAAACCCTTGTTGTGCAACAGCTTTTATCTGCAGCAGCCCTGGGTTCTGCAGGCCAGGGGTGCTTTTCATCTGCTCCAAATTCCCAAGGTGTATGTAAATAACTAATTATTGGCAAAGACGGGTGTGTGCAGCTCAGGGTGTGTACCTGGGGGCGTGGAGGAGGTGTCTTGGTGGCTGAAGTAACTTCTCCAAGCACATGAGAACCTGAAGGAATGCCCATGGGCAGTGTGGTCACACTGGGCAGCCCCGTGGTGTCTGGCAGAGGTGCCCACGAGGCACTGGAGCATCAGGGACCTGGTGCAGGAGAGGGACCAGCCTCGGGAGAAACCTGGCTCCTTTGCTGTGCTCCTGCACCAGCCCTTCCTGGAGCAGCCACCTGGAGCTCCTGCTGGACCCTGTGCCCACCTGGGGCTCCTGCTGGACCCTGTGCCCACCTGCAGCTCCTGCTGGACCCTGTGCCCACCTGCAGCTCCTGCTGGACCCTGTGCCCACCTGCAGGTCCTCAGCAGGGCTGGGAACCCCCCCAGGAGGGAGAGCCCTCGTGCTTTGCTGCTGTGCTGAGGGTGGGTGCAGGCTGGACCTGCAGCTGTGCCCCACAGGGCACTGAGAGCTGGCATGTCCTTCACACCCTGGGGGACTGAGAGGGAAGCAAAGAGGCAAATCCCAAACCTTGCATCGTGCGAGGGAGTTGTTTTCTTCAGTTTGTTTTTAAGAAAAACCAGGGGTTTCTGAGTCCAACTGGGGCATTGTGACCTCTGACATCACCACAGTGTGCTGCTGGTTTGCTCTACAGGCAAAAGTTCTTGTCTGCGGTGGGTCCTTCTCAGAAATATGCTTTTATCTTGCCACAAAAGTTATTAAGAAGCCTGGGTTAAAAAAAGAACCACTCTTAAAGGGGTTTGGAGTTTTGGGGTTTTTTGCATTAATGTAATAATTGGATTTTATCACCCCAAAAACCTTCTGACCTACAAAGCTGGAATACAGCAAAGGATTTACAGCATGGAGCAGGCCTCAAAGGGTAAATGTTGAAGGAGATTTGGATGTTAAAATATGAACCAGGCACCTTGTGAGGTTGTCCAGAAGGCAAAGTGAACCCAGATCTTGGGCTTCCAAGAGCTTTATGCACCCCAATCCCTTCCAAACCCCTCACCTACATGTGAGGCTGAACTTGGCTTCCCAGGAAAGACACAAGTCTCATGTTTGTGCAGCAGCTGAACTTTCAGGGGACAAAAAAAGGCTTCTGGAGAAACAAGGGGTTAAAAAAATGGTAAAAAATCACTTGTGTATCACCTGGGCAAGTCTTGCCAAGCTGCTCTGCCTGGAGCCAAATGAGCTGCAGACACTGATTACAGAGAGGATTATGCTGGTGACAGAAAGAAATAAAAGAGATTAAGGGAGCTTTACAGGGATAAAATATCAAAGCCAACCCGAGCACTGGCACAGCAGGGTGGCTGTGGCAGCTCCGTGTGTGTCAGAGTGGGAGCCCACTGGGGTTCTGATGCAGCTCAGGGGAGGAGCAGGGTCAGACCCTGCTCTGCCCAGGCCTTTGCTGAGGTCCCACCTCCATCCCAGGGTGTTCTCCCATTTCCCACCAGCCCCAAGTGCAGCCTCTGTGCCTGCCCCATCCCAAGGAGCCAGGGATGGTTTATTTCTGCTTTTCTTCCCACAGGTTTTGCCCTGAACCCCAAGCCAGGCAGGCTTTGCTGTTTATTTTTTTTTAAAGTATTTTTCTCCTTCAATTCACCAAAAGCTACTCCAAGCAAATGTTCCCCTGGCCAGCAATCCAACCCCTCCTGCTGCCACTGCCACTAAACCAGCACTGTCCTTCCCCCTGTGCCAACCTCCCTTCATCTCTTTAAGTGACCAGTGTTCCCAGCAGTCCCAGCAGCTGGAATATTGAGGAAAAGCACCCCTCACAGCTGACTGGAGGTGGAATTGGTGCAGGCTGTGCTGGCAGAGGTGTGTGAGCTGGAGCAGCTGCTGCCACCAGGAGTCCCCATTCACCTGCCCAGGGAGGGACTGTGAGTAGCTCCTGCTCTTTTCTCGTGCAGGATCATCAGTGCCAGCCAGCAGGAACAGGAGCTGTGGCAGCACATCTTCTGTGGGACTGCTCAGGGCCTGGAACAACACCCCTCTGCCAGGTGTGAGTTCAGCTGCCCCCACCCTGCACGGTGCTGGTTGTAGCAGCTCAGGGTGTGATGCTCAGGGGCCACTCACCTCCAGCAGCCCTGAGCTCTCCAGGCACCTGGGTACCAAACTGGGGGTGCTGTGCTGCAGAGCTGGGGGGCTCAGTCATGCCAGGCAGGCAGAGGGGCTGCAATTCCATGTGTTTTTCCAGGCAGGCACCCAGCGAGTCCCAGTTTCATCCTGGACTGTTGGTGCCTGCATGGAGCTGCAACACCTGGGCAGGACTTTGAGTGCTCCAGGCCTTGGACCCCCGGGTTTGAAAGCCCCCCTCTATTTACAGTGTTACTGCCAGTGACTGGCAAACCTCTCCCAGTGGGATCTGATGAGCAGGTGGGATCAGGCCCTGGGCTCTGAAAGGCAGGATCCTGCTTCGGCTCTGTCTCACTGTTTGTGCTCTCAGTTCCCTTCTTTCACTCTGACGTTGCTTTTTCCCCAGCCTTCGAGGGGTTTTTTGAAGTGGTTTTGCACGTATCAGGCTGGTGCCTTATTTTGTTATAAATCATCACGTACAGTTTCTCTTGTGACTTCCAGAGGTCGGTAATTTCTGTGAACAACCAGTTTCAATTTGCTTTGTTCACTCATTTCTGTTAAAAAGGCAAGAAAAAGCCATTTTAGTTCTGGTACCAGTGTCAGGGTGGGGGAAAGCAAACAAGAAACAGTGACAGTAACAACAGGTTTATTTTTTGTTATTACTATTTTTAATCCCAGGGATGAGAAATTCCATATCAGTGACAGAGAGGGCTGGGTGAGCTCTTCCTGGAGCAACCACTTGATGGGATTATCCCTGGATTCTGTGCCCAGTTTCCTTCCAAAGACAGCAGTGGACTGGTGTTAAACCTTCCACCTTTTGAACAAGGTAACACAGATCACAGGAAGGGGATTTGCTGGATGCTCAGGGACACTTCAACCCTGTTATTTTTAGGGGCCATAATGCTTTGCCTCCCTAATCAGGATCTTTAGCTCCCTCACTGGTGTTTGATACCTGTAGGAACTTCCCATCATTTGCCCACCTGTGTGGGAAGGGTTAAACCCTCTCTAGACCAATCCCCACCTGGTCAGCCAGACCACCAAGTGCCACATCCAGATCCCAGGATGGGAACTCCACCACCATTCCAATGCCTGGCAGCACTTTCTGTGAAGAAATTCCTCTGATGCCCATGCTTTAATGCAGGGTAGATGCCAATTTGGTAAATCTCTTTTTTCTTTAATCAAAAAGCCAGGCCATCAGCTGGGACATGACATGGGTGAATTCCTGGTGACTCCAGGTGTGCCCTTCCCTGCCATGGTGACCACTGTGGGCAGCTGCACATCCCAGCAGAGCCCAGATTGCTTCCTCCCCCCGAGGACAAGGCTCTGTTAATAACCTCGTGGTGAGATCACAATCATGAGATGTTGGTCAGGGCATCCCCTGTGCCGGCTGGAGCGTGGGGAGGAATCCCAGCTCGGTGCCCCTCTGAAGGTCAGGAATTTACTCGCGATTTCGCTTCTGCTATTTTCGTTTGTTGAGGAACAGTGACATCAAACACCCCGCTGACCTTCCCCACAAACCCCCCTGGGCGTCAGAGAGGGGGTCTGGGCAGGAGCAAAGCCAGGGCAGGGAGATCCCGGGCACCTCGGGCTGGCATTGCTGGGCAGATGGCACGGTCCCTCCTTGACGTCAGCACAGGGATGTGAGTGGGAAGTGCAGCTGGGAAAGGGTCACCCTGAGCTCACCATTCCTCCCATCTGGGCACCTCCAGCTTCCTCCAGCCAAGGGGACAAACCTTCCCATGGCTCAGGTCAGTGACACAACAGGGAGGGAGCTGGAGTTTCCATCTCCACTGACCTACAGCAAAATGGGTGGGAAATACCAGGAAGTTCTGAATCCAGGGTGTAAGAGCATCCCATATTGTGCTTTTCTCCCACCAAATTCCACCTCCTGAGGCAGAGCCCCGAGTTCTGCTTTCTGAGATCCCCCAGCCCCTGTGTGCTGTGCAGGTACCATCTCCTGGAGCACTGGGACCCTTCCCACCTCGGGGTGTCTGTGAGCAATTGTTAGGACAGCCTGCAGGAATTGCAGTTTCACACACAGCCCAGGGATGTGAAACAGAACTCGACTCCCCTGTGATATTCCAGTGCTGAGTGAGTCACAGTTTGATGTCAGATCAATTTGAGTTTACACAGCTCAATTCAGCTCAAACTCAACGTTTCAATTCAAGTGGAACCAACCCGAACTGAACTGAAATCTCTTTCTGAGCAACTTCCTGTGGAATTTATCAGGAAATGCATTTTCGTTGAGAGGCTGGTTGATGAAAACTGCCACCCAGCCTGGCCCTGGCCTGGGCAGCAGGTTTGAATCACTGACTGCCACTCTAGAGGGGAGCAGAGGGACCCAGGGACTGGAAATACCTGATAACTTGATTCTTTTTATACAGTTAATTAACTCTGGGGTCACAAATGGGTTCTAGTGACACAGCACCAAGGCTTTCCTGGGCACAGCTCAGGCTCTGTTGAAGTTTGGTGTGTTTGCTCACACAGGATCAGTTCTGTGAAAAGCTGCTTGTGAGGCATTCTGGTTCAGGGAACGTGTCAGAGAGGTGGAATCACTAAGGCATGAAATAGGCTGAAAATATACACAATCAAATTAAGCAAAGCCTTAATAATTGTTCTGAGAACTCCCTGGGGATAAAATATGACTGTAAAGAAGTTCAGTGTCACACACACAGAGCTAATTGTTTATTTTAAGTGTTCCCATTCTTTTTAACAAAAACAGTTTGCTTGAATGGGCTCTGGCAACACAGAGTTTGGCATGTGCCAGAACTTTGAAGATGCAGATTGGGACCACGTGCAGAAAACAAACTGCAGCCCCCCTGCCTGTGTCCCCTCCTTGTCCTTGGCTTCAGCCAAGGGATGGATCCACCAAGACACTGCCTGGTGCCCCTCCCTGGGGCAGAGGGGACACAGAGCACCCCGAGGGGCCCATGCCCCTCTCTGCACACCCTCTGCTCCCCAGGCAGGGCAGTGACCACGTGTGAATCCTTCACAGCCCCGTTACACCCTCTGATTCTGGGTATTCTGCCTGCACCCGAGGGAAGTCTTTCATCTCCAGCCCTCCTTGGAGGAAGTGGTTACGAGATAAAGCTCTCGAGGCACCGTACCTGCCTGGATACCTGGGCAGCAAAGGCAGGGAGGGCAATAAATAACTGCCCAGACCTGAGTGGCACCTGCTGACCGAGATAAGTGCCAGGAGGGTGCAGAGGCGTCGCTGCCACGAGCCCAGAGCACGCCAGGGGAAGGGAGGGTCACCTCGTGTGAGCAGGGAATAACTCTGAGGGGCCTCAGCACCCTGCTCTGAGCCCCCCAGAATGGGCTCAGAACCACAGCACCCCTGGCACACTGGAAGGGAAGCACTGGGAAGGATTTTAAGTAATACCTGGGCTGGCACCACATCTAAGGAGGGTCTGAAACTGGATCTGAGTCTTTACACAGGACCCAGAACCATCCACAGGATCCTTGGGACTATCCTCAGCTTCAGATATATCTAACTGGGGCTGGAATTCCATCCTGTGATGCTGTTTTCCCACCTGGCTGCAATCACAGCACTGACACAGCAGGAGAAGATGGGCAGGACACAATGCCAAAGGCAGTATTTCTAAGTGACCCTGGCCTGAGAGTAAAGTGAGTTTGTGAGGAGCTGGAGATGTGTCTGCCTGTTGGAGGGGTCTGGGGCCCCTCTTGGACACCCACAAAAGCCACTGATTTGCCTTGGGGGGAGGAGTGGGATAGCCAAAGTGCAGAAGCTTTTGGGGAAGATGAGGCAGATGGGAAAACAAAAATACCCAGAAGTAGAAAGAGGGGAAGTCACTGAGCTGCTGACAGTCTAGTGAGGGAGAAGGGTGAAGGGCTGCTGGCCATGGGCAGTGCTGTGCAGTGAGAGTTCCATCCTGAACACCTTTCCCAGGACGGGTCTGGTGGCTGGGATGGATCCTCCCCATCCCCTCCAGCACTGGGGTCTGTGGGTGCTCCCCAGGTGAAACAGGACCTGCTGCAAGGGGAGGGCAGAGCAGCCTCCCCCTCGTCCCTTCAGCACAGAGCGTTTCTCAGGTGTCGGTGCAGGAGCAGAGCCCCCCTCACCCCCTGGGTGACAGGGACAGCTCTGGGGCTGTGGGACCTGCCCCGGGGGAGGCAGCACCTGAGCACCCCCAGCACCTGCCCCAGCACAGCACCACACAGCTCTGAGCACGCGAGGAAGAGGAGGAGGAAGAGGAGGAGGAGGAGGAGGAGGAGGGTCTACTTGAATGCCAGTGACAGCAGAGTGCCTGGGAGCTCCCTGCAGGGTGCAAGGAGTATAAAAGCAGAGGAGAATCCCTGGCAGGAGCTGCAGTGGGTGATGCTCTCACTAACGCTGTGACTGGATCCCTGCTGGAACACACCATGGATGGGGGTGAGTACCTCGGCTTCAGCTTTGTTAATGATGCTCAAACTCCTGCCCTGTGACACAGGAGCGGGGCACTTTTATCAGAGTATTTGAACGGTATGAGAGACTTTCATCTTCCTCATTTTTACTATTTTTAAAAAATGCACGGTTCTCTTTTAGGAGCTCAGAAACCTCACATAACTTCAGAAACAAACACGCAAAAAACAAGTGTGAAGGTGATGTTAAGGGGCTCTTTTGTCCCAAAGCAAATGGGTTCTTCTTGCATAATTCACGCATTTCCTTCTGTGTTCTTCATTAAATATAAAAAAAGGAGAGAACAATCTCTTTTTGGCAACAGGAATTAGGAGCAAGTAAAGCTGAAGTTTTTCACTAAGTCCATCCAGTCTTTTGCAAAGTATTTCTATTAATGTATAACTGCAGGGACACTGTGGGTTGCAAGAGGCTCTGGGGGATGCAGGATGCTTAGGATGCTCAGGGGATGCAGGATGCTGTGGGGATGCAGGATGCTGTGGGGATGCAGGATGCTCAGAGGGATGCAGGATGCTCTGGGGAGGCCCAGGATGCTCAGGAGGATGCAGGAGGCTCTGGGGGCACAGGATGCTCAGGAGGATGCAGGAGAAGGCAGGAGGTGCCAGGTCTCACAGGACTCTCCAGGCAGGAGCAGGGAAGGGGCAGCAGGAATCTTCTCATGGATGCCTCCTCACAGCTTCTGTCAATCAATGGCTTAGGAAATTCCTGGATTTGGGAATCCCTGCATCCAAACCAACACATCTGGACCTGCCCACCACACATCACTCTTTGCATCATCCCATGGGCACTCTGTGGCTGCTTGTTCTGAGGAGTTGGGTGTTTGGGGACAGCTGAACTCAAGCTTAGCTCCTGGGAAAGGCTAATCATGACAGGGAAAAGAGTGAGTTAGTGAGACTCTGACAAGAAGAGTATGACAATGTTCCTGCTTTACCTTTTTTGTCCTACTGTTGGACTTCAGAGGATATTCCATGGCTCTGGAAGATGCCCAGCCATGGTACTTTCTTTGAAACACTGTTTGCTCACCTCAGCATGAGGCTTTTAACTTGCTTGGCCCTGCTTATCTTGTCCTTTGATTCACAGTTTCCTGAAAGGAGTGGAGGCAGATAATTATTAACTTTCTTCTGTAACAGATCAGTGAACACACAGAATAAGAGCGTGACTGGGTTTCTCTGGGTCCACTCACTCGTGAAATGACGTTGTGAGGAGGGGAAGGAGCCAGAACAGGCACGGAGTTGGTAACTGCCAATAGCCAGGAGATCACTGAAGTATGAGCAACTTTTCTCAGAAATATCTGGTTCTTCCCCCAAAAGTCTCTGTCCTGCTGGTGAAGAGGCACCAGAAACTGGCACACAGAGTATGTTACTCACTGCCAGCGTGTCTGCTGAGCCTGAAACCTTTGCTTTGCAATTCCAGCTGACCAAAAAATGCTCTTTCACCACGAGGATGTGGCCAGAGCAGGTTTGCTCAGCCTTGCCAATCCCCTGCCATCCACAGACCCCTTCCCTCCTTCATTTCCATGGAGCAATTCCCCCTTCCACCTGCTCCCAGGTCCTGCAGGATGGGGAGAGCAGCAAACCAGCAACTCCCACGCTGGGGGACGTGGGGGCTGACACGGGGCTTTAGTGCCAGGCTGACTCACTGGCTGTGGTGGGGTTTGGTGTATTTTTATAAACAAGGTTTCTAGTGTAACTGGTTGTGGGGATTTTGAGGGGGGGGGGGAGTTTCCCTTAATATTTTGAGGAACAAAACTTGAGAATTTTAAGAAAATACCCAGAGCAGCCAAATGCTAGAGGGTGTGAAAATAGAAAGAAAAAGTACAGAAATGCAGCCAGGCTGCCTGATAAACTGCAGGGCACAGCTCGTGTCTTCTCATTTGCTTCTGCCCAGTGCCCCAGACCCCTCGAGAGCTGAGGGAGACTCAGGTCCTGTCCAGCCTGACTGAAACCAGTGACACAGAGGTGCTGGGACTGGGGTGGGAGCAGCAGGAGACTGCAGGGCCTCTCTGGCTGTGCCTTTGCAAATGTGTGACCTGAGGTGGGGGCACAGCAAGAGCGGGAGAAACTGCAGATCTTTCTTCAACTTGAAAAGTCGTTTGACATTTAAGACATTTGAAACAGCAACTGAGAGGAGGGGGGAAAACCTGTGATGATCTTCAAAGGAATGATTTTAGCTGAACTGTTCCGGGAGTTGGTTGAGTCACGTTTTCAGTCCTGTTTTGTTAGACCTTCACTGGGTGATATGAAAACAGAACACAACAGGGCAGAGCAACCCTCACCAGGGCTGGGCACTGGAGCTGGTCCTGTCAAACCAGGGCTGGGGCTGCAGAACAAGCCTTGGGGAGCAGCTGGTGGGGCTGGGCTGAGGTTGGTGCTTTTCTCCATGGAGTGAGGGTGGTTCTCCTCTGCCTCCTTTTATCTGCCTGCCAGGGACTTATCACCCAGCCACGGCACCAACTCCAGGAGTGCCCAAGGTCCCCAAGGAACAAAGCTATTTAGAAAGTGCAAGAGAAGACTGAAGGCTCCAGTGTCTGGGTTGTTGCAGAGATCAGGGACGCCATGCCCATGTCCCAGGCAGGGAGGGCATCAAAGGCCTGGGCTTGCTTAAATCTACCCAGTGGGTCTCAGTCCTTGGGGCTCTCGGTGTATTTCCTGTGTCATATGCAAAAGTTGGAGCAGCTCAAAGGGGAGACAACCACAGGAGACACCAAACCTCTTCCTGCAGTCAGGGACCTGTCACAGCGAAAGCCACTGGCCAGAGGGGACAGACAGACAGACAGACAGAATCCCCCTCGTCACCCCCTGGCCCAGCCTTGCTCTCCTCCTCCTGACTAACCCACACTGGGGCTGCCCTGCTGAATCCCTCAGATCCCTCCAGGAGGGTCTGGAGAAGGTGAGGGGGGGTGAACACAACCAGGCATGGAGCCACATGGGTATAAAAGACCAAAATAAGGGGGGGGGAGGCGAGACACGACTTCTCTGAGACCTCGGGGGAGGCTCTTCCGCAGGCCTGGGATGAGCAGCACAAGTTTTCACACGTGGCCAAGGATCTCTCACCCACACATCACCCTCGTGTGTAAACAAACAGCCCCAGTCTCAGAGAGCAGGGTAACTGTGTCTGTTATTAGTGATGCTATTGTATGTGATGTAACATGGGGACACAGCACAGTGGGTGCTCTTACCTGGAGTGGTGGAAATTCATCATCCTGCTCTGGTGCAACACCTGAGCAGGAGCCTGGCCGAGCAGGAAGGGCAAAAAGGAGCTCTAAACCAGAGCAGAGCTGTGTCCAGCAGACACTAAACACGAGAGGGCCACAGGAATCAGTCACATTCACGAACACCCATCCATGAGGAGCAAGGCAGAGCTCCTAGAAGGAACAGGCAGCTGAGAGCCAAAGGCATCTCCTCTCTCAGTGTTCCCAGAGCAGATACCCCCAGGGAGTGAGGGGCTGCACTGTGGGAACCAGCCAGGGCCTGGAGGGACGTGCTGGGGGAGCAGCTCCACAGGCAGTGCCACTGTCCCTCAGGGTGGGACACATCTGCTCACACAGAGCTGAGCCTTTCTCACTGTCCCCTTCCAGCCGAGCAACCTTCAGAGGCAACTGCCCGAGGCAGAGCTGGTAGGAGCTTTAAATAGAGCGAGGAGAAAGCTCTCTCTGGCCCCTGCCCTGCAAACCACAGCAGGAAGAGCTGCTCGGCAGAGATTGCTCTCAGCACCACCACACCTGGCTCTGAATTCGGTTTCTCCTCCCAGCTCTCAGCATCCTGCATCTCCACATCCCAGGGCAGCAGAAGCCAACTCTGACATTTCGAGAGGAGCAATAAATTTCAGCCAGTTGCAGTTCTGTGTGTCCCGTGGGGAGCTGAGCTCTCCTCCCCCCAGCCTGGGCACTGCACGGGCACAGCTGGGCTGGATCTGTGGCCCTCCCAGCTGGCTGTTCTCACATGGGTTAAGCTGCACAGGCACAGGGCACTGGCTGCTGCCTGTCTGCAGGGAGAGGGAATGGGGGAAATGGAAATGGGTGTGCTGTGCCCACGTGAAGTGTCCTCAGCTCTCAGCACTCACTGGACAGGGCTCTGAGCAACATGGTCTAGTTGAAGACATCTCTGCTCACTGCAGGGTTTGGGCTGAATGACCTTTAAAGGTCTCTTCCAGCCCAAACTGTTCTGTGATTCTGTGAAGCCGGAGGGACCAGAGTCCTGAGTGGTCATCCATGCTCTGACAGTAACTGATGTGATCCCGGTTTATCCTGTTGGCATCTTCACCAGGATTTGGTTTCCCCAGCTGTGGGAGCTCTGCAGGGTTCACAGTGCTGTGGTTAACATGATCCACTGCTTTTTCAAAGTGAGAACCCTGTGGAAACCCCCACTCAGCCACTAACACAGCCCTCTCCTTCTTTCCTAGGCAAGCAGCTAAAGGTCACCCTTGTTTTCAGCCTGCCGCTCGTTTTACAGGTGAGATGTTTTTAACAACGTTGTTGAAATCCAACTGCTCTGTGTTGTGGCTACAGGGGGGTCCCAAAAACTCGGAGCAGCCACCCACAGCCCCAGAGGTGAGGGGGGACAGGGCTGCTCACCCAGGACCCAGCCCTGGGAGGTGGGAGGTGGGAGCAGAGCCTTGCTACAAGCAAGAGGAACAAAACCACAGAGAGAAAAAGTGACAAAGGCTGTGATTTTCAGGTGGCCTGGGCTGTGAGAGTCCCCTGGTAGCCCCAAAATGAGCATTTCCAGGACAGACAGGAGCACCCTGTGCTGTCAGTGGGGAGCAGCCAGTCCCCTGTCCCTACAAATCCCTGGGAAGGTTCTGAGCTCTGACTGAGGGCTGTGCTGGAGAGGGACATGCCCCAGGAGGAGGAGTCCAGCATCTTCCTCTGCCCATTCCTGCCCAGAGTCCCCCTGTGATGGAAGGAGAACCCCAAGCACGGAGCTGTGCCATGAGCTGCTCCCAAACCAGGGCCTGGTTTGGACTCCTTGTCCCATGGCAGCCCCAGCACCCCCCGTGGGGCTCCCCGAGGCTCAGGCAGAGCTGAGCAGCTTTTCCCTTTCACTGCTGGCAGCCTGGCAGGATGTGGTGAAAGCCAAACCTGCCGAGATGGCGAGCACCGAGATGCTGGTGATAACGGGGGGGTATCCAGGGGAAACCTTTCATCTCTGCGCCATGGGGAGAAGGTTCTGGGGGCTAATAAGTCACCAAAAGCAGGGCACGGATACCACAGGCTCCCTCTGCCCCGCAGCTTGTGGCAGCGTAGGAAGATGAAACGAGAATAATCAGAACTGAAATCGGGGGCCTGAGTGAGACGCCGGCACCGCAGACACGGAGTGGCTTCCTGCCCTCCCTGCAATTCCTCACGGTCCCACTGCCACCTCCGTTAAGTTTTAATTTGGCTGAAGGAGGGTTTATTTCTCACATTTTATCCGCCGGCCAGCTGTGTACACACAGCTGGAGGTGGGTCCTGCAACTCTCTGGAAAGCTGCCACAAGTCTGAGGGTTTGCAGGTGTTCCTTTGGCTGAGCACTAAACATTTCTGGTGGAATTCCCACCTGGAGCCCCCCAGAAAGCCCCAAACCCCACAGACTGGTGGGAAGCGCTTTTGGCCACAAGGGGATGCCAGCTCTGTTTGTGATGTTGGCATGAACCAGCGTTGGGAACTCCCTGGGACTTCTCTCCAGGCTCCCTTCCCAGCACGGCCAGGCAGGTGCGAGGCCCCTGTCCCAACACACCCTTCTTTTCCTTCCTCTTCCAGTTCTGTGCCGGGGACAACGTCACTGACGACTACGACTCCAACAGCACCATCGACTACACCTTGTTCGAGACGCTGTGTGAGAAGCAGGAGGTCCGTACGTTCCGTGCCGCCTTCCTCCCGGCCATGTACGGCCTCATCTGCTTCACGGGGCTGCTGGGCAATGGGCTCGTCATGCTCACCTACATCTACTTCAAGAGGCTGAAGACCATGACGGACATCTACCTGCTGAACCTGGCCCTGGCAGACATCCTCTTCCTGCTCACCCTCCCCTTCTGGGCCACGAGCGCGGCCACGCACTGGCTCTTCGGGAAGTTTGCCTGCAAAGCCGTTTACTGCGTCTGCAAAATGAGTTTCTTCAGCGGGATGCTGCTCCTCCTGGCCATCAGCATCGACAGGTACTTCGCCATCGTCCAGGCGGCCTCGGCCCACCGCCTGCGGCCCCGGATGATCTTCATCAGCAAGGTGACCTGCTGCATCATCTGGCTCCTGGCCCTCATCCTCTCCACCCCCGAGCTGGTTCACAGCGGTGTGAACAACTTGGAGACCCATCCCCGCTGTTCCATCATCGCTCATGACTTGCAGACCTTCAGCACCGGCATCAAAGTGTCACAAATGGTGTTTGGCTTCTTAATTCCCCTCCTGGTCATGTCTTTCTGCTACCTCGTCATCATCAAAACATTACTCCAGGCCCGCAACTTCGAGAAGAACAAAGCCATCAAGGTCATCATCGCCGTGGTCATCGTCTTCGTCATCTTCCAGCTGCCCTACAATGGTGTCATGCTGGCCAAGACCATCTCGGCCTTCAACCAGACCAGCTCGTGTGAGGAGAGCAAGAAGCTGGACGTGGCAGACGACGTGACCTACACCCTGGCCTGTTTCCGCTGCTGCCTCAACCCCTTCCTCTACGCCTTCATCGGCGTCAAGTTCCGCACCGACCTCTTCAAGCTGCTGAAGGAGCTGGGCTGCCTGAGCCAGGAGCGCCTCTGGCAGCTCACCAGCTGCAGGGACAGCAAGAGGGTCTCCTTCGCCATGGAGACAGAGACAACCACCACCTTCTCCCCATGAGCCGAGCTCTGGGCGTGCTTTGGTTTGAACCCTTCCTCTGTTGTGAACTGCTGGCAGAGCAAACTGCCAAACTGTGGGGAAGGCAAGGGGGAAAAGCAGGAGCCTCCCCGTGTTTCGGGCAGTGAGGATTTCTGGCCAATATCCCACGGGTGGAGAGACTCCAATAGAGCTGTCACTGACAGCAAAACCAGGGAGAGGTGGTGAGTCTGCAGTTTCTCTGGTCATTTCACCTTTAGTTCAGTCTTTCCCAGTCCAAATGAGAAATGCTCAAAAGAGAACATTTTCCCTAAAGGTGATAAATACCAAGAGAAACAGGTGTTGGTGCAGCAGAACTGTTTGGTTTGGGGCTGAACTTCCAGGAGCATCAGCCCTGCTTTGGATGTTGCTTTTAACAAGACAACCCATTGTTCTGCAGCCCTGCAGAGATGCCCCTCATACTGAGTCAGCCCAAGACAAACCAGCACCTGCAGCCTCGGGCTCACCCTCCATCCAACACACAACACCAGCTGTGGAGCGTCCAAGCACACACCTCTGCTCTGCCTTCCTCCACCAAAAGCCAGAAATGTCTATAGCTAATACTAAATCCATACAAATTATAAGCATAATTTCAATGACTTTGTATAATATTGTGGCCACTTGTAGGTTTGTCAGGAAAAGTACAAATCCCACCTCACCTCTGCCTGTATCTGTTTCTGTGCTATCATCTCTGACATCAAGAGATAAACACGAATGTGGGTTTTCTCCTCCCCTCCCAAACAACATGTCCTACTAGCAGGACTTCAGCTCCTTTGAAGGCAGATCTGTGTTTCACTCATAAGCTACTGCGACGTGTTTTGCCTCGGCGCTGTCGGCGCCAGCTAAGGCACTGTTTGGGGTCTGATCTAAATGTCATGTGTGGAAAATCCCTGCCAGGCCCACAGCAGCTGAGCAGCACATTGTTGTCATGGAAAGGCAGACCCTGGAGGAGCTCGGGCTGTAATTCCAGTTGGTGCTTTTATGGGAAGAGCAGAGATTCCTGGTGACAGATGAGCACCCTGGGAATGGGCGCCGTGGGACAGCTGCACATCAGCTGGAGGAGCTGCTGGGGTGTCTGTGCAGCTGTTCCTGTCCTTGGGCAGTGTGCTCTGATCCCACAGCCCTCCCAGAGCCATCCCAGTGCAGAGGGGGCTCAGCCAGGAGCGGCTCCCGGGGCTGGCAGGGGAGGCACATCCCTGTCCCCCCGTCACACAGAGCCACGACCAGCAAAACACTCACTAAACAGACATTTATCCTTTTTCCAACACAGGGATCCAGCAGCAGTGCAGGGGGAGCTCCCTGGATCACAGGTTGGAAGGCACTGCTTTAGAGACACAGGGAGTAAAATCAGCCTTCCAAGGCAGAATTCAGCTGGTGGGCTCGTGGTTATTTACCTTCCTGCCACCATAACTAAATCAACTCTTCATAAACCATTTGGATCTGGGGTATGGCATTTTGCCAAGGGCTGGGATTAGGGAAGGAAGGGCTTTCTGCTCCATGTTACCTGTCTGTGCTGAGCTGTGACTGTACAGAAGTGCTGTTTCTCTGTCACATGGAACGGGGGTGACAACTGGCACTGAACAGTCATTTGTCTTTGGTTTGTTCCTTGGCCTTACTCGGGCAAGACGCAGCTACTGAGAGCTTGGCCAGGGCCAGGGACACCCCCTGCACAGGGGCTTTGCAGTTTTCCTCATCGGTAACAACATATTCTTGAAGTATATTCAGTAAAGCTGCTTTACAGAGGCAAAGTTCCATCTGTTCATGAATGTACCCCGAGAACACACTGCTGGTGTGGAACCTTTTCCTGCAGAATCCATTCCCCTTATTCCAGCAAGGAAACTGCTCCACCAACACATGGAGCTGGACTGGTCTCCTGCTGATAAAAGCCATTCCCCTCCTGCAAATGGAGATGTCTCCAGGTGTTTATAGACCACAGGACAACACACAGCTGCTTCCATAAGTGAGATCCAAGGGCACCATGTGGGATGGCTGCAGCTGGAGCCTCAGTGAGGCAGTGGTGGTGGCAGGGAGCAGCTTTCCTTGTTTAAATTTAATGGTCAGAACAAATTAGCATCTAATTTGGATGAGTCATGTGAACATTGGCCTGAGATCCCAACTTGAGGTTCCCCACTGATGTCTGAAAACTGACTGTATTTTGCTACTCGTGAAAAATAAATTATGATTTCAGTAAAATGTCTTTGGTTTTCCAGTGCATTTTCTCCATCCCTGTACAGTCCCTGTCACCTCCTTCTGTCCTGTCAGGAGCTGTTTGATCAGCCCAGCTTCGTCCCTTGCTGCCCTGCAAGAAAGGGAGCATGTGAAATAAACTAAGGACAAAAAAGTTGCTTTACTTCATCTGCACTCTTTGTGCTGTCCCAGGTGCTGCTCCCCATCACTTACTGGTGAATGCCCTGATTGATGGCAAAGGGAAGAGGGAAGAGGGAAGTTCTCCAGGCAGGGCTGTGGTTTCTGATGAGCCCCCCGGGCAGCAGGAGGGAAGTCCTTGTCACTCTAAGAAAGAATGAGCTGGAGCTGAGTGAGGCAAACAAACCCTAAAAATACTGCCCGTGGGTGCTGAGGAAGGGTGGGGGCAGAGCTGCAGCATCAGAATAGCTGAGAGGGGCCTTGGCTTCCTCCCAGGGCTTCTTTTATATGGAAAAAGAACCCAAACTCCTCTCGGGGCTGACGGATGTCACATCTCAGGGGAGAACTTCTTGTACTGCCATCTGTCCTCCTCCCCAGCCTGCAGAGCTGCCTTGCCCAGGGCCACCTCCCCCAGAGGGGACACTGGGGGGGTTCTGTCCATCCCAGGGCCACTGTAAGATGATTCTGAGACCTCACCTGGCCTTTGTTTGTGTCATCACAAGCAGCTTCCTGACCTCAAAGCAAGTAAATCAAAGGGTCTGACCAGGACTTTTTATGGATTAGAAGGTGGCAGGATCAGCTCAGAGCCAATTGCTGGCAAGAACATACAGTTAGGACATAAGGAAGAATAACTAAAACTAACAGCACCTTGCTGCATGTCATGCCAGTGGCACAATCCACTCACAGCCCACCTCAGAGCCCCTGGAGGGGGGTCCTGTCCCCAGCTCTGCTCCCCACTGACCCCAGCCCGTCCTGCTCCTTCCCCAGGCACCAAAACAAGCCCAGCCTTTGCAGAGCAGTGACAGGAGTACCTGGCTCTATGCTCAGGCCACCTGTGGGAGCCTCTCACTGAAATGAAACACAATTTCACCCGTTCAGATTTAGTAGAAATGCCCCATTTTCAGGCCCAGCTGTGGCAGCCGCTGCTCTGCCTTCCCTGAGAGTCGTTTTTCACTTTCACTGAGCCCCCAGTTCTGCACAGCTGAGAGTTACCCAAGCAGGGAATCAAATCTCGATATTGAACCACCACCTGTCACTGCCACAGCTTGTTACCAAAACCTTACTCAGGTCTGCACAGGTAGGGAGCCCTTGGGCTCAGCTGCAGGGCCACCCCAGGCAGGAGCATCTGGCAGAGCTGAGCCCGTGTGGCTCCTCCGGGGGCAGGAACCGAAACTTCCCTTCCTGCTGCTTTGTTTTTCATTCAATTGTCAAAAATAAGACAACAAGCTGAGAGTTACTTTCCTTTCTGTGCCGCTGAGCGCTGGCACAAACTGATTGTTGAGTGACTATGGGTTTGTTAGGAAGCTTCTGTGGCTGAAGGACAATTCTGCAGGAGGGGAAAAGGCCAAGAATTTCCAGTGAAAGAGGCAAAAAGGCCTTCCAGGATTTGGAGTCTGCACGTGCTGCCCTGCACCGAAATCAGAACTTCTCCTACTGATTCCAGTTCCTGCTCTGTGTTTTCTCCTGGGGGAGTCTCCCATCCCACGTGAAGCCCCATGAGCACACACGTGTCCAGGTGTACACACGTGTCCAGCTGTGCACACGTGTCCAGATGTGCACACATGTCCAGCTGTGCACACGTGTCCAGATGTGCACACATGTCCAGGTGTACACACCTGTCCCTCCAGCCCTGGGTTCAGACCTGCAGAATCCAACCCTGCCAGGACAAAACGCAACCCCCAGAGCTGCCCAAATCAAAACTCCTGTTTTCAGGGCAGAGTTGACTGATTCCCTGGGAGATAACGTGTTTCTTCTAAGTTTTGGCCACACCAAGCAGGGAGAAAGAGCCTCAGCCCCTGTGCCAGGGCGGGGAGGGGGAGAGGAAAAACAAAGCTCTGTGTGGATGAGTAACCCAGGCAGCAGCGATGGCTCAGCTCCTCGGGCGTTGCACAAGCCCCTTTGAAGAGGTTCACACCTTCACAGGTGGGTCCTGGTGGGTCACAGGAGATCAGCCCACGAGGCTCCCCCTTGAATTTCACCCCCTGACCCGGTGCAGGGGGTGGGAGTCGTGGAGCTGGACCCCCAGAGACGTGGCTTCCTCCACACTTTGGGGGATTGCAGCAGAGCTGGAGAGGCACCAGCTCCTGCCAGACTCACCCAGCTGTGCTGGCAGCAGCTCCTGCCACCTCCACACCCCTGTCCTCACGTGCCAGCGCTGCCTGCACAGCCCAAACAGCCGCGGGCCTGAGGCTGGTTTGGAGCTGCACGGAGCAACCAACAGCAAAAACCTCCCCAGCACCACAAACAAGCCCTGAGAGGCTGCCAGGACCTCCTGCCCCCCCTGGGCAGCCTGGCCAGGGCACGGCAGGGCTGTGGCCATTGCCCTTGCCACAGAAGGTCATCGTGGAATCAGGGAATGGTTTGGGGTGGGAGGGACCTCAGGATGAGGGAGCATCGTCCTGCCCCACCTGCCCCAGGTCCCCCAGGCACAGAGGGGATGCCTCAGTGAGATGTTGGCTCTGCAGATGAGTTGTTTCCCCCTGGGAGACTTCTAGGACCTGCCCACCCCAGGGACCCGCTCTGAGCTGCAGGAGGGCCATGAACCCTCTTTATCATCAGCGGAGCAAGAAGAGCCTTTCAGGTGACCCATAATCCGTGGTCACCTCCCCTTCTGGCTGTGGCCATCCCAGCCCTGGTAACCAGCAGAGACAGAGAGCTGTTCTTTCCCAGGAGAGCAGGGACAGGATCTCATCCACGTCCTTCCCTCAGAGCCACCCTCCTCTCCTCTTGCCTTTGGTCACAAGTTCCCTCCTCTTGGGAGAAGAAACACAAGCAACCCCCTGATCTCTTCACAAGTGACCGAGACAGACCACAGAGCTTTCCTTGAGAGCTGCTGACCCCATGTGGGAACGCCTGGGAAGTGATCCACCAGACACTCCCTCTGCCCTCCAAGCCAGGACTCCGGGAAAAACTCAGGAAAACTTCCCCCTGAATAAAGGTGTGGGTTCAGATCGTCTCACTGGAATCACAACTGATCCCTCCACGAGCAATCAGGCCAAATAGAACAGTTGCTTTATTTTGGGTTAATTTAAATCTACTGGAAGAGATTTGAGAATGGCTTTGATTCACTTGATTTTTCCCTCTGGATAAGCCCATTCCTTTTCCATGGGATTCCAATAATCCATTCTCAGTGCTAAACTTCATCGTGTTTCTTACATCTTCCCATAAAAATGACATCCCCCACGGCTCATCTTCCACTGGCCTCGTGCCCAGGTTACCTATAGAAGCCCGAAAAACAGAAATGGCCTTTTCCAGCCACCTCCCACCACATGGGACCCTGTGGGAAACTCCAGTGCAGCTGCTCTGCAAAAACCCCAGCCAGGAAAATGGGATTTGTCAGGAAGCAGAAGATGCTTTTTCCAAGCAAGTTTTACAAACACACATTTTCCTCATGAGGCCTCGTTGTGTTTTTTGACCCCCCTCCCACCACGTGGCAGAGCAAACAGAGTGAATCTCTGTCCTTTCAGGCCAGGCCTGGCTGGGTTGGTGACTCAAAGGGTGTCACCGACTGCAGGTGGGAAGGAACGTTTGCAGAGGTGTGAATTTGACACCCTGGGGGAGCCACAGCTGGCAGAGGTTGGGACAGACACTCCCCCAGCAGATGGTCCTCCAGGGCTGCCAGAGCTCAAGGAGTGTCTGCACGACGCTCTCAGGCACAGGGTGGGATTTGGGGGTGTTTGTGCAGCACCAGGAGTTGGACTCACTGGTGCTGGGGGCACTCCCAACACGGGATGTTCCATGAGTCTGTATTTGCCAGAAAAGATGCACATGAAAACTTACAGAATTTAGTGCAGAAACACGTTTATTTCAGGCACTTTTCCAGGGCTAGACCTCTCAGACACTCTCCCTGCCCCTCTGTTCTCCTCCCATGTGTGTGAGGTACAATTTCACTCCCCCAGCTCAGCCCCAAACCCGCTCACTGCAAACTGAAACCTCCCTGGTTCCACGCGGGTTTATCTGCTCGGGTTTTGTCTCTTTCCCCTTGTTTGCATAGCAAAAAAAAGTCCTTTTTTGTGGCTTCTGCAGAAGACAAACGAACAAAAACAACTCAGCTCGCCCCACCTATGCCACTGGCTTCTACCTGCGAGGGCCAAGCCCGCAGCCCACCCCCCAAACCTCATGGAAACAAACACTCAGTGACATCAACTCCCTTATCAAGGAAGGTTTCCCACACCCCCGTACCAAAACACGGCGATATTTTGTTCCTGAGGTGCTGCCCACGAGTCCCCCCCGCACCCCACGGCACCTCCTACGGAACCCACACACCTTTCTGGCCTGAAGGGGCTCCACGGGAGATTCCCCAAAGACCCCTGGAAACTGGGATGTGTTCAGGGGGCAGGGAACAGAGCAGAGCCCAAAAAATCAGGGAGGGGAGGAGAAGCAGGTGATGGTTGGGGTTTGCCCTGCTGGGGTGGGACAGGCCAGGCCCTTCCAGGCCGGGCCAGGTGTGCCCAGGAGCAGCCCAGGTCCTGTTTCCTGCGACCTTTCCTCCCCAGGTGACAATGACACGCACAGGTGTGACCTCACCTGTCCCCCCGCACCTGAGGCCGCCCCGCAGCGCCCCCTGGCGGGCCCCGGGCCGAGCGCGGCTCCCGCGGCCGCTGGAGGGACCCGGAGACCGGCGGATGCACCGCATCCATCACCGCATCCATCACCGCATCCANACCGCATCCATCACCGCATCCATCGGGGAACCACCGCATCCATCACCGCATCCATCGGGGAACCACCGCATCCATCACCGCATCCATCGGGGAACCACCGCATCCATCACCGCATCCATCGGGGAACCACCGCATCCATCACCGCATCCATCGGGGAACCACCGCATCCATCACCGCATCCATCACCGCATCCATCGGGGAACGGGCACGGGCTGCCTGGAGAGGCTGTGGCTGCCCCATCCCTGGCAGTGCCCAAGGCCAGGTTGGAGCACCCTGGGCTATGGAAGGTGTCCCTGCCCATGGCAGGGGGTGGCACTGGATGACATTTAAGGTCCCTTCCCACCCAAACCATTCCATGGCCCCAGGAACCCACCTGCCCGTGCAGGGCAGCGCTGCCAGGAGAGGAGGATGCAGGAGCAGCAGCTGCTGCCGGGATCAAGCCCTGATTGACCTTTTATGTGTTTCTTCCCTGTACTGTTTCCCAAAAACGTTTCCGAGCCTGTCTCGGAGCTCCAGGCTCTGTTGCTCTGGGGTGGGCAGAGCAGTTGGTGTCCTTCAGTACTTTCGTTAAGGGTCTCAAAGCTCGGTTTGGTGCTCAGATGCCCTCACGCCTCCCCAGCAGGCACTGTCTCCTCTCACCGCTGCCACAGGGAGGAGGGAATGCCCAGGAAATCCACAGAGAACATTCCTGGCAGCTTCTCCTTCAAACACAGCCTTTACCAGGGAAATCCTGGTGCCCCGTGCCCTGTCAGCGGCCACCGAGCACAATTCCCATCCTTGCAAACCACGAATGGCACAGTGGGAGAGCCCAGCTGGAAACCTGGAGGGGGAACAGCGCTTTTCCTTGCTATGGCACCTCCTGAGGGTCTCCGGGCCCTTTAGAAATGGGAGCCAAGCTCCAGGGGTGTCACAGAGGGAGAGGAACAAGCCCGAGGTGATGCTCGGGGTGTGGGCAGAGCCTGGAGCTGGGAAGCTGTTCCCGATGTCAGGAGCTGGCACAGCCCGTGGCGCTGGAATTCGCAGGGCTGGATCAGCAGCGCTGCAGAGCTCGGGGAGGGAAAGGAGCCGATAAATGGAGCGTGACCCGCCCGCCGAGCACGGGGAGGGCACTGCGGGGTGGGGGCTGATCCCTTCCCCGTGCCGCGGGGGATCCCCGGGGAGGGGAGGGGGGCACAAGTGCCAACCCTCAAACACGCAGGGAAACAGCAAAAACAGGGGCAAACCCTCCTCTTCTCGCAAATTCTGAGCAGCTCGTTTTGGTTTGTTCTGTTTTCCCACGGCACGTTTTTGTCGTGAGAAAAGCGCTGAAGATTCCTAGTGGAAAAAGCACCAAAAAACATAAACCCATAAATTAAAGAGGCCGGTGTGCTACTCCTGGCTCTGGGTCAGGCCCGTCCCTGCATCCAGGAGCATCCAGGATCCCCAGCAGTGCCTCCCCCAAGAGCCCCTCTGCTGGGGGAGGTGGCACTGAGTGGTACCTGGTGGGAATGGGATGCTGGCGAGGCAGAGCCATCCTGGAAGGATGGTGAGAGAGGTGATCGTTTGGTGCTGGAGGAGCTGTGAGTGGGACAGGGAGGTGCTGAGGGTGCAGCTCCCTCTCTGCAGGGCCAGGCACACACACATTCCCACCTTCCAGTGGCTCAGCCCCACGGAAATTGCAGCAGCCTTGGAAGGACTGAGGACCAAGCGCTCTCCCAGCAGCCGTTCCCGGATTTTCCCATGCCATGGCCTGGCCATCCCAGTCAGGGAGCCTTTGGCATCCTGAGCCGAGGGCAAAGCCTGGAAAGGAGGAATTGTGGGACCGCGTGGGGCAGGAACGGGACAGCTCTGGCCAGGAAAAAGCTGCCCGCTTGCCTTTTTCCCGGAAAAGTGGCCCAGCCTGGAGCCCGTGGGGGGATCGAGGGCACTGCGGGCTGGGCCGAGGGCGGGGATGGTGCCGAGCCCTTGGCCCCGCTGTGCCCCGCACTGCGGGTGTGAACAGCCTCCCATAAATACCGGAATGCTTCAATGACAAGTGTCAGCAGCTGTGAGTCAGCCCTTGGCAGCGCTGCAGTCCCCACCACGCTCCCATTGTGCCGGGATCCCGGGAATGTGAGCCCACCCCGGCACTGCCCCCGCTCCCCGGGCTGCGGGCACGGCCCAACAGCACCCTGTGGTACCCGAGGCGGTGATGCCCAGGAATCCGAGGGGAAACGCTGCTTCCCAGTGCTTTGTGCATGGCCACTGTGGAAAATGGATTCTGAGAGCACATCCCGGCTCTTCTGCCAGGGAAAATCTGGGAACAGCTGCTGGGAGAGCGCTTGATCCTCAGTCCTTCCAAGGCTGCTGAGATCTCAGTGGGGCTGAGCTGGTGGAAGCTGGAAATGTGCTGCACCCCCAGCCCCTCCCTGACCCCCTCACAGCCCCTGGCAGCCCTCCAGCACTGAATGATCCCCACCTATCTCACCATTCCTGCCCGCTTTATTCCAGTAAACCCAGAATAATCAGCCTATTCTTCTGCAGCCCTTTGTTGCTGCACCCATCCGGAGGCCCTCGGTGCACCTTGGCTCTGCCTCTCCCCTTCCTGTGCTGTCCCTGCTCTGTTCCTCCTCACCCCTGTTATTGGCACTTGGAGCCATAATTAACGTCCTGGCTGAGACACAATTAACGTGCCCAGAATCCTCTCCCTTCCCTCCTCACAGGGTTTAGTTGCACAAATACGGGAGGAATTCCCCTGAATTGCCAATCCCTATCAGTGCTGGCATGAGGCACCTCAGCAAGAGCAAACAGAGCTGATTGTGGAGAGGAAAAGCGAGTGAGGAGAGCAATTGTTCTCCTTGAGTTCACCTTGATAAGAGAGACGCCAGCCCCAAGACAAAAGCTGTTTCACGGTTCCCTGCCCTGGGGTTGCACGAGTCTCATTCCTGGAAAAAGGAAAATTGGGGATGTTCATTCAAAATGAAACTCTGAGGTGGAAAGGAGAGTCCAGGCAGCACGGGAGGAGCTGGGTTCCATTCCCTTCTCTTCTTCCACCTACCCTGAAACCTCAGGCGACCCTGCTCCCCTGGAGATGAGAACTTTTCCAGGATTCTTTGTTTGGAAGCTGCCAGCAGCTCTAGCTCAGAGGTTAATGTCTCTCCCCTCGCTGTGCTGTCAGTGTGTGCAGAAATGTGGTTGCTGAGAGGGCACTGGAGCAGAAACAGGGACAGGTGTGATCCCCCATCCCGGCTCCATCACCACCTGCACACCCAGCCGTGGGCCCAGCTGCATTTTGGGACCAGCACTCCAGGTTTCTTCACAGCACCAACAGGGGGAACAGCCCAGCCTTGCACTGGTGGGAAACAAACCCTGAGGATCTGGCTCTGCAGGGGAGAAGCCTCTGTGTCTTTGGGCACACACAAACACAAACACCTCCAGGATTTCTCCTGCAGGATTTCTCCTCCAAGAGTCCCCCCCTCACTGAGGAGCTCTGGGGTCTTGTCCCAGCACTCAGCTCTGGGGGGTATCCAGCAATCAGCAAGAGTTTGAACCAGTTTGTGTGTTTAATGCTGAAACTGCTGCTGGCTCTGGGGAGGGTGAGTCCTCCTGCCAGGCAGCTCAGCCTGGAGTGACCAGGACAGTCTGCTCTGGAAATCTGCAGGATTTAGGGCTGACAGTTCCTGGGATGGCTCCAAGGGTGGGGTTTTTTTCAGGTGGCATCTCCACAACCCTGTGTTGCTGTTCATGAAGGACTGTGGAAGTGCTTGCTGATCCGTGGCTAAATCCTTGGAGGTGTCCAAGGTGTTGTGGCTCTGGCTGGCTGGGAGCAGAGCCTGAGGCAGGGCCTGGGGATCCGTGGAGAGAGAAAGGAGAGTCCCAGAGGCTCAGCTGTGGCAGCAGAAGGGGGAGCGTGGCTGCTCCCCTGGAAACACCATGTTATGGTTCCACACCTGGTGGCCCAGGGGCCTGTGCCCTCACACCATCCTGTCCTCGTGGAGTGGGTGAGGGTTGGGAAGATCCTCTGGCTCCTGAGAACCCCAGTTTGCAGAACCCCTTTGAACAACCCAGAGGAGAATTCCCAGGGCTCTGCTGGCAGAGGTGGCCCCAGGGCCCACAGGGGTCTGGGATGACTCTGCAGGGTGATGGTGTCATTTGGCACAGGCTGAAATACGTCTGTGTTGGAGACCCAGGTGGCTCCATGAATCATTCAGTGCATCATTCAGCCCTCCATCGGTGCAGGATGGTTCATGGCTGGATCCGGGGTGGATCCTGGAGGCATCCTTAGGAAAGTTTTGGGCAATGACGTCCCAGCTTCTGACGCTGGATGATGCCATGTGGGACAGCATGTTCTGCCTTCTCCTGCCCTGTGGAGGAAGGTTCTCCCCACGTGAGGTTCCCTCACTGGAAATGGCCCATTAAAAGCTGCCTCAGGAAAACGGGTTGCTGCTAAGGAAAGAAGAATCCAGTCTCCAATTCTTTCCCGTTCTGAGAGCAAAATGCACCTGCAGATGCTTTAAAGCCCCCAGTCTCTGGGAAACACTCCAGAGAAATCCAAGCTGTGCATCCCAGGGGATGGTGCCTTGGGAGGTGTTGGTGCTGAGCATCCACAGCATCCTCAGTGTCCCCGGGGGCAGGGAGCCTCGAGATGCCAGTTTGGGCTCACTGGCACATGGTCACCTACCAGTGTCACCCTGCACTGTCTAAAAAAGGGGGTTTCTCAGGGTTCCACCCCCACAGCCAGGTAGGAACCACCTGGTGCTGCCACCTCGGCGTTGCCCGTTCAGGGGCCTCATCCTGTGCCCTTGACGTCAGTGGTTTTCCCCTCGCAGCAGCGGCATGTGCAGACATTCCCGGAGCTGTGGGAGCCCAGCCCACGCCCCTGGCACCCTCTGGGCCATCCCTGCTTTGGATTCCCTCCTGCACAGACACAGCTGCGGGCTCAGGGCACCCCGGGACATGGGGACAGGGTGCTGGCGCTGTCCCTGCCTCCTGCCTGGCTCTGGCTGCCACGGGTGCTCCCGATCACGCTGTGGCTTCCCTGGAGCCTCGCACTTTCAGCCTGAGAAAACCTTCCCTGTGAGGTCTAGGGAACAAAAGGTCCTTTTTCAGCGAGAGGAGGCTGATTAACATCCCCTCGGGGCACCAAAGGGCCTCGTCACCCTTCTGAGTAAATATGTTTTGTTGTTCCATGAAAAGGAGTGACTCACCTGGCGAGGCTCGGGGAGCCCTGAGGTCCCCACGTGGCTGTTCCAGGAGCCCCGTGCTCGGGGAGGTGTCCTTGTCCATCCCAGGAGGAGAGATGAAGGTGGCAATGCTCTGCTCCTGCCCAGGGTCACTGCTTGGGCAGCTTCCCATGTCACTTCTGAAGTGCTGGACATGTTGCCCCTTCCCTTCTCCTGGGTCAGAAGCCTTTCCAGAGCCAAGGGAGAAGGAGGTGGTGTTGGTGGCAACGCAGCACACAGGGCAGAGCAGCTGCTTGGGCCAACTCACACCTTTTATTTGTTCTTTTTTTAGCTGTCAGGTTAATACTTTGTCCTTTATGAGCAGGTTCTGGGTAGGGCCATGTCTGCAGAAATCTGCTGTGCACAGACAGGTTGGGGTTAGCCAAGAAAAGAAGACACAGAGGAGATCCCAGCAGGGGAGGTTACAGAGGATTCTGCCACAAATGCTGCCGAGGGGAGTTCCAAGGGTGAAGAAGGACCTGAGGACAGTCCCTTGTTCCAGCCTTTCTGCATGGCCCCAACATTTCAGCCCAAGGCCCCCCATCCTGCAGCCTGTGGATCCCCTCCCTTTACAAAAGAACCAAACCCTCAGCTCCAGGCAGAGGTGACAAAGAGAGGGATGTTTCATCCTTTCTCCCGTTTGCACAGGTGCATTCCAGGTAATCATTCCCAAGTCTTATTCATAACCAATATTTGTTCCTCTGAAATGCTCTTTTATGGTGGGTCCGTCACAGTGTTTGGGTGTTTCTTTTGTCCTAATCCCAGAAACGGGAACACATTTACAAACCCTGCACAGGTGACTCCAGCTCTTCCCCTCTCCTGTTCTTCCTCCAGCCTCTCCTGTGGCCACTCCAGTTTTCCTTGGCCTTCTCCAGCTGCAACCAGAGTTCTCTCCCCACAGTCAGTCTCCCACCCCTCCTGATTTCCCTCTGCTTTCTCCTGGGAGCAAAGTGACATTTACTGGCTGCTGACCACCCATCCCATCCCACCCCATCCCCTCCTGTCCCATCCCATCACACCTTGGAGGAGCTGTGTTACCTCTTGGCCTCACTGCAAAAGCAGCAACATCAAAGCCAGAGGTAAATGGTGGGTTTTTCTTCTGCGGGCTCTTGCAATATCTCAGTGTTGGGGAGGAGTTTGACAGCCCTGCTACAAACAAGTCATTTTCTACAGCAACTGCCCCCCAGGCATCTCCTCCTGCCTTGCACAATTCAGGCAGAAGAGCAGACAGAAAACACAGGAAAGCAGCATTAGAGCAGCACAGGAACTGCCACTTGGCTTCCCAAGTGCCAGCAGCAGTAAAAACCCTCTGCCCTGGCAGAATTGCATCACTCCTGGACTCAGAGGCCTCTTCAGCCTGGAGCCAACACGGGATGTGAACACACAGCAAACAGCTTTGCACCGATTTCTGGGTTGCTGAGCACGTTAATGTCAAAGGAAGGTGACAGTGGAAGATGACAGTGGAAGGTGACAGTGGAAGGTGACAGTGTGCTCGAGCATCTTCCTTTGGGGACCCACCCCAGCTCCACAGGCAGGTCCCATCCAACCCCACCTCTGTGCCCCAGGTGCTGGCTGGGGCAGGGCAGTGGGGCAGGGTGGCCCAGTACAGGGTCACTTTGGGGTGATTTTTCCAAAGGAGGTGCTTATCCCTGAACTCATTTTATCCCACTGGGTTTCCCAGGGCTGGGAACCCTCCAGAACAGAGTCAAAGCCTGGGTATTCTCAGAGCTGGCTGCAAACAAAAGGACCTGAGTGTGGAGGCACCTTGTCCTGCACCAAAACCTTCCAGCTCTGGTGTTTCCCCATCCTCTACAACTGCCTCAGCATCCCAGGAGAGAGAAGATGCTCAGCTCGAGGGACCCAGCACAGGTCGTGGTTCCCCAATGTCACTCCCAGTCCTCTCCCTCCAGCTGGAGTCAGACCCCAGTGATGTGTGTGATACTGAACATCCTCCAGGTTAGAATTCCATCTGTCAAGGACCTCACCCAGGTGAATTTTACCAGCCAGGAAAGGGATTTTCCTGCCAGGAAATCACTCCCACTGCAATCCCACAGCCAGCACAGACAGAAAGGGGCTGTGCTGGTGGTGTCAAACTGTTTACCCAGGGATTCAAGGACAGGAAAAAACAATGGCTGATGGTAAATTAAACGTTGGAAAGATTGTAAAGTGACATGAAGGAATTTAAAGGCAGGGAGTTTATATGGCCTGTATCCTGATAAAATCAAATGTTTCAAAGTGTCCCTTCGTAGTGTGGCAACACTGCAGCCAGCCCAAGGCATTTATGGGCAGAATGGGCAGTTTCCTTGGAAAAGAGTATTTCAGACACATGGTTTAAAAGGTTGCTACACGGCTCTGTGCCCACTGAGACTGCAAGAAGCCCTTGAGCCAAGATGTACAAGAATCCAGAAGGATGCTTGGGAGTTATTTATTATCCCCCATTGCCAGTGAGGGAACACTGGGGGCACCAGTCAGGCCTGGACTCTGCAAACACGTGTTAGAGACAGGGTTGCCTTTGGGTATGTTTTTCCATGTTCTCCTGGAACACACCAGGGTAACACTCCAGGGCTGATGGTGAGGGCAGATCAAAGCACCCTGGAAGATGACAGACGTTCTTTAGCCAGACAGAAGATAATCCTCCCCTTTGGGCCAGTCCCCCTCCCTAATGCAGCACCTTGGCCACGAGGCAGTGCCACAGGCCAGGCTGTCACATCTTCGGCTGCTCCTCCCAGCCCAGGGCTGTGGGAGCAGCTGGCACCTCTGCAAAGGAGCATGTGGAACATGTGGAACCACAACTCTGCTGTTGCAGCCAGAGGGGGGTCTGTGCTTGTTCCCCCTTCATTTACTGCCACACCCAAGGTTCGGGGAGGCTCAAACACAGTCCCCAGCAGTTCTGCCCCCACAGAGTGCCATGGCTGAGGGCTGGGACGGGGCTGCTGCTGGTCCAGGGGGATGCAGGGGCTGAGCACAGTCCTTGGCAGCAGCACCAGCCCCTCACCTTGCTCTGCTCCACCTGAGAGCCGTCCCGGAGCAGCCTGGCTGGCAGCCCCTTTCTAGAGCCCTCCGGTGCCCCGGGGGGTGCCTGGCCCCTCTCCAGCCCCAAACTGCTCGGGGGTCCGTCCCAAACCCCGGCTGGGTGTCCCCTCTTGCATCACACCTGGCCCGAGCCCGCGGGGCACGGAGGGGCGGCGAAGCTCAGCCCAGGTGGGAGGGACTGCGCTTTGTTAAATCGCAGCTCCCGGAGGGTTCGGTCCTCGCACAGACCCACCCTTGTGGTTTATGAGCTCAAGGTGCAGGGGAGGTGTTGGAGCAGAGCCGTGCACAGGAGCGGGGACGAGCTGCGGCAGCGCAGGTACCTCCGGGGCTCATTCCCAGAGCTGTTCCTGCCTTTGCTGTGCCTCTCTCAGGTCCTTTTCTCCCTCCAGTCCTCATTCCCAGGGCTATTTCAGCCTTTGCGGTGCCTCTCTCCAGTCCTTTTCTCCCTCCATCCTCATGCTGATGCTACGAGCGGTTCGTAGCAGTTCCTCCCTTCAGTCACTCCTCCTGCTGCTGCTTTGCATCCAGCTGGGGGTTATTCCTGTGCCTTGGGAGGAATCTGCTGAGGGATCTCAAATCAGCCACGATGTGGTTGTTCCTGCAGCAGAGACCGATGGGTTTGGGGTGGGGATGGTTACTGGGTGTGCTGGGAGGAATGGCTGGGATGATGCTTGTTGCTCTGGCTAAGATGTTGGGGGGTTCTCAGTAGTCTCTGGGGTTTTTCACATTAGCATTTACCTTTCTTACTCACCCTTTGGAAGCCTATTTAAGATTTCCAGTGGTGTTTGTGCCAAGTGCACATTTCCTTCACTGCCTCGAGTGGGCTCGGCCAGGGGGATGCAAATGGGATTGTGCACTGTGTTGGTGCCTCTTCCAGAGCCTGTTCCAGAGCCTCCTGCCTCCCACGGGAGACACTGGGGCAGGGAATGGGGAAAGTTCAAGGCAGTAGAAGTGCCACGTGGGAGCAGAAGTGTGAGTGGCTGAGGCAGAGCTTTGTGTGGCACTCTGTGAGTTACTCAGGGTGTTGTGGTACCTCTGAACCTTCTCCAGTGGCATCCAGGAAGGTCAAAGCACTGGGAACTGGGTCAGGAACAGAAATGCTGTGAAACCAAAACCAGGCTCTGGGGCTCTGTCCTTGTGTGAGAGGAGAGGGAGCATCAGGAGGATGGTGTGGAAGCTGTGCAGATGGGGCTCCAGCCTGGAGCTCTGTGGATCCACTGGTGGTGGAGGTGGAGGTACTGGGAGGAAGATGGAGGTCTGAGGAGGAGAGGAAGAGAATCTAATCCCACCCTGTGCTGTCTGGGCCCAAGGGAAGAGCCTGAAGCACCTTCTGCTGCTTCACAAGGTTTTAAGCCCTAAAGATGTGCCAAGGGGAGTGCAGGAGTGCAGAGCCCTTCTGAAACACCTGGAGTGTGCAGAGCCCCCTGGGCAGCAACTCCCATCTTCTCCCTTCCCTTGGCACCCCTGAAATGCAGGAAAAGAGCCTCTCATGCTTCAGCTTCCTTTGTCTAACACTAGTGAATTTCACAAGGGGTGAAGGGAGATGTGCCTGTGGTCTCAGGAGGGAAAAGTCCTGGCTGGTGCCCTGAGAAGCTTGTTAGTGTGTCCTGAAAGTCTCATGTTCTCGTAATTCATCTCAAATATTCTTAGGATTTGCTAATTTAGTCTATTTTTGGACAAACACCCTGTTCTAAAGATGCTGTTGTCCCTGAGCCTCCCACATCCACTGCTCAGCCACAAAGAGGGGAAGGGAAACTCCTCCTGGCTGTGTTGGGACCTCTCCTGGGAAAGGGGACCAGGCTCTGGTGATCATCTCATACCCAGAGAAGATCCTGCCAAAGGGGAAAGAACCCAGGAGAGGAAAAGAGAGGAAGGCAGTGAGAGGGGGAGATGTCAGAGCAGTGATTTCAACATTGCTAATAACCCTCCTCCTCCAAAGCCCTGGAGACCCTTCCAGAAGCCCGAAATGTTGCTAAACAAGCAGTGCCCTGGGGGGGTCTGCAGGGGTTGTGGTGGAGAGCAAAACATCCCTCCCTGCCACTGGGTATACTGGGCACACAGACGATGCCCCGTCGTGCGGTGGCTCCAGGGGCTGCTCAGACACCAAGATGCTGCCTGGGATTTCACAAACACTTCTTTTTGCTGCTGAACTTCCTAATTGCCCGTGTTTGAGCAAGGGAGGAGGCTCTGACAGGCTCTCTTCTCCCCCAGAGAGGGAGGGCAGCCCTTCCTCGGGGCTCAGCTGCCTCCTGCCCCAGGTGCTGGAGCCCCGGAGCGGGGGGTGTATTAATATCTGCCATGTGATACTGCAGCTCTGCAGGCAAAACACAGCATAACCATGGGAACCCTGTCCCTCAACCCCTCGGCACATCCTGCTAATCCAGGCGAGTCGCCCGCAGCCCTCGCCGCGATTAAGTTGGGTGTAATGAGCTCTGGAAATCCTGGGTGTCCCAGCAGTTCCCTCTGCCCTTCCTGGCCAGGGGATGTGTAACAGCCTTGTCATCGGGAGGCTCGCAGGGCTCATGTTGCAAGGAAAAACAACCAGACTTGGCAGCTGCCTGAGCTGTTTTGGGGTCTGTGCAGGCAGGGAGGGAGGCTCTGTCCCAGCTCGTATGTCTGAGCTCCAAATACCCTCTCTGGGACACCCAGGGCTCTGCTGCAGCTGCCCCTGCTCTCCCCCTGCCCCTCCTGATGCCAGGGCAGAGCTGCTGGGCCTGGGGGTCCCACCGGGCTCCCTGAGCTCCAGGAGACGAAGCAGGAGGGACTTTGCTCTGTGTGGATCCCCGGGCTGGGCCCACGTGGCGTCTGGGGCTGGCGAGGCCAGACCTGTGCCCGGCGGGTTTGGGCAGGGCATTATCAGCCAGCCGGGTGTGCCAGCTGAGCCCTGGCCCTGGGGCACCAGCTGCTCCCACCGCACCCAGCAGCACCCTGCAGCCCTCCCAACCCCACACCCACCCCCTGCCCCCCGTGGGTGCTCCAGTCCCAGCCCCAACACCCCCAGTCTGGCTCCTTTTCCTGTCACGGGGGCTGTGTTTTCATGCCAGGGGGTGCCTGCCAAGCTGGGCTGGAGGTGGAGGGGAGAACTGGGGTTACTGGGCTGAACTGCAGCTCCTGCCCCACAAGTTGTGTCTCTTGGTGCAACAGGGACCTGCCTCACCAAGGGTCTTCCTAAGAGTGCCATCTGCATCCAAAATCTTCCTCTTAGGGGGAATTCTGTTGCACAGTCTGCTTCCAGAGGCAGAAACTCTTTAATTTCCAGTCTGGGTGTGTTTGTGCCAGCTGATTTCCACCTCTCTTTGTGCCATCCTTGTCTTAGCTTAAACAACAGAGCTCTTTCCCTGCTGTTTCCAGACAGTGCCAGCGTTCCCTCTGCCAGGGCTGCCCTGATTCTGCCACAGGGCTCACTCTGCTGCTGCCACAGAGTCCAGGGCACAGTGTGGGTGTGTGTGATAGGGGCTCCCTGCCTGTGCCCATGCTCAGCCCCTCTTCCCTGCCCAAGGGGCACAGCTGGACACTGCCCAGCCCTCGCCAGGGGGGCACTGCCACTCCCAATTGCTCTTGGAAAGTCCTGATGCCCATCCTATGGCCAACAGCCACCCTGTGATTCCCCTCCTTCACTGCAGCCCTTTCCTCTGCTCCCCCAAGCAGAAGAGCCCACAGCCAAGGCTCCAAATTCCTGTGAGGAGCCTGGGAGACCTCTCAGTTCAACCCAGAGAAGGGAAGGGAGGAAAAATGAGGTTTGGAGGCTCATTCTGGCAGCATCAGGCATAAGAAAGATCAAAAACTCAGGGCAGGAGTACAAGAGAGGAGGGAAGCTGTTGCGTGCATGCTCCTGGAAGCCCTGACAGCCCTGGTTCATGCATCCTGCACGTTATTTCTGTACCTACCTAAATTAAAACCAGCCTTGTCTTGTGGACTCTGACTGGAGCCAGGCAGTTCTTCTCCCCAGGGGAGAATCCAATTTTCACTCCATCTCGCTTGCGTTTTTGACCTGGAATGACTCTTCCTTTTATATTTAACCAGTGCTCCCTCTGAGCCCTGCACTGCACTGCACTTCTCACGCAGAGCTGGGGTGTGGTGGCACACGGAGCTCCAGGGCAGGGCAACAGGGTGGGCATCCTGTTCACCTGAGCTCTACCTGAGCCCACCACAGGCCAGGTGTGCTCTGCAGGCAGAGTCCTGGCACGGCCAGCCTGGCTGCTGGTGGGAGGGGGAGCCCTGGGCTGTGCTCACAGGAGGGACCCCAACACCTGCAGCCCAGTTTCTGTCAGATCCCTTCACAGCTCGTTCTCCATAGGGGTAACCACTCCAGGCTCCCTCAGTGCTGGGGCAGACCTGGCTCAAAGAGGGCAGGATTAACTAATTACAGTTCAGAGCTGCCCTGGGCCTGTCTAATCCAGGCTCAGAGGTGTTCCCCTTCCTGCAGCACAGCCCTTGGGGCAGGCAAATCCCTGCTCCCGAGCCTTTCCTATGGCCCAACCTGTCAGTGCTGTAACTGGAACCTCTCCGGGCTCAGGAGGCACTGCAGGAGCTACGTGGGCTTGAGGGTTTTATTCACTTTGCAGCCCTCAGTGCTCTGGGAAGCCCTGGAGAAGCCTTTACCTGCCGTGACTCGTCGTGTGCTGACAGCAGCAATGTTTGCCTTCTAATTCCTTTATCTCCACGAGCCCGGGATATTCCGGGTGTCTCTCCTGCAAGAAGTGAGGCTTCTCCAGGGTTATATAACCCATCCAGGGCGAGCTGGGCTGTTTTGAGCCCCATCCCACCAGCTCCCAACACCTGGCAGGGCAATTACTCACCGATTACAGACGTGACTCAGGGTACCAGCCCAGTCCCTGCAGGGCTGAGGGACCGGCTGTCCCGGGGCAACGTGTCTCCTTCCTAATGCTCTGACTCCATCCTTAATCAGCCCGGGATAGGCGAGGAAATAAGTCCCCACTGGAGAGTGGTGCAGGGAAGGACAAATATTGCATGGAGGGTAGCCCACTGCTGGTGTGTCACACACCTGACCCGCACAGGGGACAGAGAGGGAGCCCTGAGCTGGGGGATTATCTCCTGCCAGCTCTGGATCTCTGGATACCACGGGATCCCCCCTGGCATTGGCATTCCCGGGCACTGGAGAGGACAGGAATGGTGCCATGTGGACACAGGGAATGTGCATTAGCAGGCAGATTCCTCGAGCAGCGCCATGACTGAGGCAGCAGCCACGTACTCAGCCTCTCAGGCTTGCCTTGTACCAGGAAAATGAAATCCTGGCTTAGCTGTCCCCCCCTCCAGGACACTGCCCTGGCAGGCAGCTCCGGCTCTTTGCCCGTGGGGCTCTGGGCTCACTGGCCACCCTCGGATGGCTCCCCAGGGTCAGGCTCCCATGGGAAGGCTGTTAGAGTGGGGCTTCATTTCATCCTTAATCCAGGAAATCAGCAAATAAAGCAGGATGTCATTTCCAGGCCTCGGAATCCTGAAAAGCTGTCGCCAGGGAGCCCTCTGTGCCTGGCCCGGCTGTGCTGTGGCACCGGGAGCAGAGCCTGGACGGGGTGGGAAAGCAGAACGGGGGGGACTTGTTTTCTTATGAGCTGAATTCCAGCTTTGCGCTCCAAATCCCCGTTTTTATAGACTTTTCCGCTCAAGTCTGCTCCTGCCCGGGGCATGCCTGTGTAACCGCTCCTCTCTGCATTCCTCAGATTCCTCTTCTGCTGGAGCCGGGATTGAAGACGGGGGTCTGAGCTCCCTGCGGGAGGAAGGAGCAGCAGGAGGAGGAGGTTTCCCTTGGACTCTGAGCTGTCAAACCGGAAAACCAAACCATGTCTCAGGTCATACAGAACCACGTGCTGCGTGTGGGGCAGAGTGTGTGTGTCTCCTCGCCGGGGGATGGTGAGAGCCTGCACCCACCGGGGTACCCGGGGTGCTCCTCCCTGCCCGGCAAGTACATCTACTACTCCACGGAATCCTGGGCTGGCTCCAAGGCTCACCTGCTGCCCCGAGGGAGGCTCTGTGGAGCCCAGCCCGTGGCTGCTCACACACAGGGCAAGGGCCAGCAGGATTCCTCCTGGGACAGACCCACCGCTCAGTGTCCCCCAAAGCACGAGGGGAGCACCAGCACGGACCCTGAGGCTCAGCCCATGTCTCCCTCCCTGGACATATCCCTAGAGACTCTCAACCAGATGATCCTAGAGCTCGATCCGACCTTCCAGTTGCTGCCACAGGGGCTGGTGAAGGATCCAGCCCAGCCTGCTGCTCAGGGGGACACTGCGGCCACCAAGAAACAGGACACGGAGGCAATAGGTGAGGAGAGGGCACTGCTCAGGTGGAGGAGCCAGAGCAGCTCCAGCCTGGTGCAAACCCTCTGCCAGGGACAGGGAGGTCGGGCTCACACAGGCTGTGTATCCAGGCTCTGCCTAATTCCAGTGCTCCCATGGCCCTGCTCTGGTCACTGACACGTCTCATGCCCAGCCAGCCCAAAGGGATCCAGAAGGGAACAGGGAAAACAGCCTTTAATTCAATCTCGTGTTTGTTTCCCTGTGTTTGGAGAAAACATTTCTCATTGGAAACGGGACTTGGGGCTCTCTGAAAACTCCTAATCCCAGTTGTCACCACCACTGACAGACCCTGGGCTCTGGGGGCTCCCCCCGTTCCCCCAAGGCCAGCAGAGCCTTTCCCAGGGTCACACTTGACCTCTGGGAGCAAAAGGATTTGCAGCCAGATTTCCAGAGCCCTGGGCTAAGGTACCAAGTATTACACAACCACCCCATTGAAATGTTCCCAATCACTTTGCCAGGGAAATTCTTTCTCCAGGGCTTGTGCACTCCTCGGGCAGCACACCTGGCATAGGCAGGGCACCAGCAGCACATGCCAGCCCGTTCTCTGCTCACAGGTGCCTTCTGTGAACCCTTGTGCAACACTTCCCTGCCATCCCTGCAATCCCAGC
The DNA here is from genome assembly GCA_013396655.1 of Campylorhamphus procurvoides. Lineage (NCBI taxonomy): Eukaryota > Metazoa > Chordata > Aves > Passeriformes > Dendrocolaptidae > Campylorhamphus > Campylorhamphus procurvoides. The sequence goes on from WBMV01006431.1 coordinate 182,595, forward strand.
TCTGATCTGGGAATTGCTCCTGATCCAAGCATTGCTGCCTGGGCTCCTCTGCTGCTTTGAGCTGTTCAGCACCCTGTGCCCGGGTCAGCCCCACAGTGCTGGCACTGCTGGCACTGGCCTGATGCTCCAGGGACAGGTCTGGGGTGGTTCAGGTGCCTGAGGACACAGACTTATTGCCCGTCCCTGTCTTTACACATGGAAATGCCTTGACAATCTGTCCCCAGGCCCCTTTCCAGAGGAAGGTGAAATGAGAGGTTGTTAAAGGCATGAAAAAAATTGTTCTCCCTGAGCCCTCATGCAAACACAAGGATTGTGGGGTCAGGAGAGGATGAGGTACCTGAGAGGGGCCTGGTGCTCCAGTGGGGCAGCTGCGCTGCCAGGGCCAGGCAATTCCAGACCAGACGGTGTCCCTCCTTCCCACTGGGATGGACAGAGTGGCCTTGCAGATAAAGTTCTGTGACAAAGTGCATGTTCAGCTGTGGCTGCTCCGTGCCTGGAGCCATCCCTCTGCCTCCCCTCAGGCATTGCTCGGGGCTTGAGCCCCCAGCAGCCCCACAGGTAGTGGCTTGGAAAATCTGGCTCCAAGTGTGAAACTGAACATCTGGAAATCTGGCCACAAATGCAGTGGGGAAAGGCTCATTTTAGCTTTCATTTTACACAAACTTTCTTCCACTGAGCAGAGTCCCTGTTCTCCCACCTTCTCCCACCCCAGCCCTGTGACCTGTGCCCTGCTGAGAGGGTGGCAGGGACTGGTGGTGACCAGAGAGGAGAGAGGGGCTTGGTTTTGGCTAGTGGAGCCCATGAGGAAGCTTTAAATATGACAGATGCTGCAGCAACAGGACACACGTTCCTGAGAGTCACAAATCCCCCCAGAATCTGCTTGTCTGGAGAGGACAGGACCTCAGATCTCGGCTTGCGTGACATCTGAGCTCCGTCTTTGTGGCGCTTTTGCCACTCCTTGATGCTGGAAATCTTGCCAAGGTCTTGGGCAAATATTTGAGGTTTAACCACAGGTGATAAGAGGAGTGAAGGCAGAGAAGTAGGAGGTGAAAGGCCTCATGAGCCCGGTGCACAGATGCTTGTCAGTCCTTTAAAGGACAATTAAAATCCCCATTTCTTTTTCCTTTTGAGGAGACATTGACAAAAACCATCCGGCCAGGAGCTTGTAGGGTTTGTGCACTGATACAGGACACGTGAGCTGCTCCCAGGAGGGTGCTGGAGGACTGGGCAGGGGGGAGGCTGTGCCTCTGGCCCCATCCTGGCAAGGTCCAGCTGTGTCCCCACTGGGGACCGGCCCTCCCAGCTCACCCAGTGCCTTCTTGGTGCTGGCCGTGCCAGTCCCACCCTGCGCTGGGCTTGGCATGGGGAAAGGGCTTGGGGAGGAACTTTTGTACAGACTTGTGCTTATCCTGCTCATGCAGCTCTGTGCCCCAGAGGCTGCTTGGTCCTTGCAGTTACCAGGGTCAGCAGCACGTGGCTGGAATCGGCTGCTCTGCCTGCCCAGCTCCATCAGGGCCCCTACACCACGGCCAGGGAGCTTGGGGTTCTCAAAGCTGCAGCAAAAGGTTTTTCCCTCTCCAAGACACACCTTTGAGAAGGGGAACCTTCCTGAACTCCATGGCAGGGCAAGAACAAGGAGCTGAAAGCAAAGCTGGGCATGTCCAGACTGGAAGGGAGGTGCAAACCTCTGGCACTGGATGATTAACTGCTGGAGCAGCTTCCCTGGGCGGGTGAATCCACCTTCGCTGCCAGGGCTTAAATCGAGTCTGAATGTTCCAGCTCAACCAGAAATTAGGGCTTTGTCCCAAGAAGCCAGGGCTTGATCTGCATCAGGCACATGGGGAGCCAGGCACACTTTGTCCTGGCTGGGAGGTTTCACTGGGGGTCCTGGAGGAGAGATGCTCTGTCAGGTGTGTTGCCATATGAGTAATGGCAAGCAGAGGGGCTGGACATGCCTGGCCTGCTCTGAGCACAAATGGAAGAGCAGGAAGGATCCCACAGCAGGGCACAGGCACAGAAACTGCCTTGGGAGTTACTTCTCTAGAGGGATTTGCACAGGACAAAAGGGAAGAGGGAGCGGCCAGTCCCTGCCAGGGGCTCTGCTCTTGCTGCCAGCACAGTTGGTCCCATAGTGGGCACCAAGAGCCCTGTAACTGCCCTTGTCCCACGTGGATTCCCTCTGCCTCCTGCCCCCCTGCCACTCCAGCTGTGCCTGGGGCCAGGTGACATCCCCCTGCTCCTCTGCCCAGCCACGGTGTGCAGGGCCACCCTCCTCCTGCCCTGGGCACCCTCCAAACCTGACGTCACCCCCGGGGGGAGCAGCCAGATGTTTTTCTCTTGAGTCAGGTACGAACAGAGCGGCTGTTGGAGGGAACACCCTGCTCTGGCTGCAGGTCTCTGCAGGTCCTGGCTGGTGAGGGGGGTCTGAGCAGCCAGACATGACCACATGTAGCCCCCCTTCCCTGGGATCCTGCCAGCACTGGGGGGGTCAATGCACTTTGGGGTCTCTGAGGAATCAACCCTCATAGAATCTCAACAAAGGCCATGGAGGTGACCCCTGGGACCCCCCCAGCCCTGCAGGGAGCGAAACCCAGACCCAAAATTCACAGCAGGAAGAACAGACACGTGTCCCCCAGGGTGTTTTACCAAGAAACCCAATTTGGACCCCGGATTGTTAACAACCTCCTCTCTCTCCCTGCAGACATCAAGTACATCGAGCTGACAGCGGGCAGAGCCACGGGGCCAGAGCTGCTGCAGGGCTCCCGCAGCCCTTCAGGCACTGCCTTCTCCAGGTCCCCACAGCCCAGTGGCTTCCTCACCCAGAAAGGGGCACTGGGGGGCAAATACAGCACCAGTGACAGCGTGGTTTTCTCGAGCCCACCCAAACCCTCAAGCCCCAGGTCAGCAGCCCCGAGCTGCAGCAAAGCATCCGAGAGCATCTCCGTGCCCCGGCAGTGCCCGGCGGGACACACAGACACCTCCTCCTGTGGCCTCGGCACCTCCCCAGGCTTCGACAACCTGCTGAAGCCCGTGCACGTGGTGAGGGCCCAGCAGAGGGGCAGCTGGGTGTCCCAGCTCTCCACGAGCCCTGGCTCCGACACCAGTTACATCCTGGGAAGGTAAATGCCCTCTGNGGTGCTGCTGGTGAACGGGTGCCTGGAGCAGGGAGATGGATCCCCCCAGCCGCCCAGAGCCCCCCCCAGCTCTGCCTCGCAGCCCCCCCCTCCCTCCTGCAGCCCAGCCCCGAGGCTCGGGGGGCTCAACAACGCCCTGTCAGCTCCTGCTCTCACCTGCGTCCCCGACAGTGAGTCACGGGCTGGGCTGGGCTGGGGGCTGCAGGAAAGGGGGAACAAAGANGAGGTGACCCCTGGGACCCCCCCAGCCCTGCAGGGAGCGAAACCCAGACCCAAAATTCACAGCAGGAAGAACAGACACGTGTCCCCCAGGGTGTTTTACCAAGAAACCCAATTTGGACCCCGGATTGTTAACAACCTCCTCTCTCTCCCTGCAGACATCAAGTACATCGAGCTGACAGCGGGCAGAGCCACGGGGCCAGAACTGCTGCAGGGCTCCCGCAGCCCTTCAGGCACTGCCTTCTCCAGGTCCCCACAGCCCAGTGGCTTCCTCACCCAGAAAGGGGCACTGGGGGGCAAATACAGCACCAGTGACAGCGTGGTTTTCTCGAGCCCACCCAAACCCTCAAGCCCCAGGTCAGCAGCCCCGAGCTGCAGCAAAGCATCCGAGAGCATCTCCGTGCCCCGGCAGTGCCCGGCGGGACACACAGACACCTCCTCCTGTGGCCTCGGCACCTCCCCAGGCTTCGACAACCTGCTGAAGCCCGTGCACGTGGTGAGGGCCCAGCAGAGGGGCAGCTGGGTGTCCCAGCTCTCCACGAGCCCTGGCTCCGACACCAGTTACATCCTGGGAAGGTAAATGCCCTCTGTGTCCCAGCCTCGGGGTGGTGGTGGGGATGGAAGGGGCACAAGGCAGCACCTGAGTCCCTCATTCCTCGGGCTGGGAGCTGATGGGTTGGTGGGGCTGGTGCAGTCCCAGGGTGGGCTCTGCATGTGAACACCCCCCTGACCTCCTCTGCTCTGTCTCCTCTTGCAGCAGCACCCACTCGCTCCACAACGAGGACTCGGATGTGCCCACCGCTGCCTGCCCGTCCCCCGCCAGCTCCCTGGGCAGCCCCTGCCCACCCTCCCCTGGCACCGTGTCCCACTCCAGAGAAGCTTTTGGCCAGAGCTCCCCCAGCGCCATCACCCCCCTGTGCCAGAAGGGCCAGGCCAGCAGCTGCCCCCC
>WBMV01006431.1:187117-203129 GCA_013396655.1 Campylorhamphus procurvoides
CCCTTTACCCTCTGGTTTAGCTGTGGGTTACAGACACCAAGGACAGGAGCTCCTCGCTGTGTTCCCCCAGCTTTGTAAAGGTCTCCAGCCCCTGACTGGTGACTCACAGCCATCTGCCCACTGGGTACACAAGCTCAGCAGGCAGGAACTCTCTGTTCCTTCAAGGAGATGCAGATACACTTATTTATAGTACCTGAGTGTGAGAACCACCATTCTGTCCTGTCCTGCTTGTTTGTGGGCCCAGACCGGGTGGGGAGGAGGAACTGGGGTTCCACTTTGCTCTGAGGACACCAAAATGTACCAGAGTTCACAAGGTCCCTCATTCAAGGGCAAACACTGGGACTATTGTTCTTTGGAGGACACGAGCAGAGGCAGCTCTCGGGGCAGAGGGTTTTAATTGGGATCCTCATGGGAGCAACAGGAGGGTGTGTGGGTCAGATCCTCAGCTGGTGTAAAGCCCACGGTCCAGTGCATTGTGCAGGGCTGGGCAGGCTGCACTGCCAAGGGATTCCATGTGCCCCTCTCTGCACTGCATCACAGCCTGCCAGCAGAGATAATTACGTGGAGAATGAGCTATTCTGAGAAATGGGGAGGGAAGGATTCAAAAGGATTGAAAAAGCCTTCAGCCTTGGCCAGCCTGAAAGAGAAATGACTTTGCTGAGCTCTGTCACCTGTGGAGGTCCTTCAGGTCCTGCTGGCCTTGACACCCTGGGATCTCTTACAGGTCCCCTCAGGGCTGGACAGCCCACCATGAAGTTTGTGATGGACACATCGAAATACTGGTTCAAGCCAAGCATCAGCAGGGACCGAGGTAAGGCAGTGAGGGGCTCTGCAGGGGTGAGCCCACCCCAGGCTCCTGCCTGTGCCCTGGGATGGAGCCATCCCATGTCCCTTGGGACACTTGGTGGGAGTGATTCAAAACCTACTGGGGCACTGATGGGGATGGAGAGACCCTCTCACTCTGAGGGGGATGACTCAGGACCATGGGCTGTACCACGGCCCCTCTGGGACCCCCTCAAGCCCAGAAAAACTTCTTCTGCCCCTGTGCTGTCCCACAGCATGGGCTGGGCAGGGGCTGAGTGTCCTGGGGACCACAGGGACCTGCAGGACTGAGCCAGGGCCCTGCAGGGACTCAGGTGGTGCCACACGAGGGATGTGCACAGGAGTGGGGAGGTCCCACCTGCTGTGCTTGGCTGAGCCCCCTCCTGTGCTCTGACAGCAATCCAGCTGCTGAGGGACAAGGAGCCAGGCACGTTCCTGGTTCGGGACAGCACCTCATTCCGGGGCTCCTTCGGACTGGCCATGAAGGTTCCCGGCTCTCCCTCCGGCAGCCAGACAGGTACGGGGGCTCACTGGGAAGTGGGGGGCTTTCTTCACTGGTTTCACTGAGACCAGGCAAGCCAGAGCCAGGTGAGAAGCAACAGGACTCTGGTTGGGTGGGAGAGGCTGGCAGGGTCTGTGGGTGCCCATCCCACCCCTCACAGGGGCTGGCACCACACTGGCATCACAGAGGAGCTCTGGTGAAGCCCTGGGATGGGCAGGGGAGGGAAGGCACAGGTAGGGGAAGGCAGGAGTGGGCAGGGGAGGGCAGGGACATGGGCAGGGGAGGGCAGGGACATGTGCAGGTGAAACAGCAGTGCTGGGACTGTTGCTGACACTGTTTTGGTCCCTCTTGCAGGCCAGGAGAGCAGTGACCTCATCCGGCACTTCCTCATCGAGTCCTCCACCAAAGGGGTGCACCTGAAAGGGGCCAGCGAGGAGCTGTACTTTGGTAAGGGCAGTGCCATCACCCACAGCGGCCCTGGCAGCCCCAGGAGCTGTTCCCAAAACCCCTGGAAGCCTCGGGGTGAGCGTGCTGCATGCCCACTGGCACAGGGACCCCCAAGCCCTGCTCCTGCCTGCATTTCCCTGGCAGTGAGACCGCAGCAATAGGAACATGAGCTCCCTGGGCCACTGCTGGGGAGTGGAGGCACATGGGGGGAGGTTTCAGGCACCAGCCCTCCCGGCCCAACTCGTGTCTCTGCGTTTCAGGGAGCCTCTCTGCCTTCGTGTACCAGCACGCCATCACCCCGCTGGCACTGCCCTGCAGGCTCAGCATCCCCACCCGAGGTAGGTGAGGGCACACAGGGATGCTCCGGGTGCCCTGCGGGGGGAACAGGGACCTGCAGAGCTCACCCGAGGGCAGGACAGCGGTGACCCCTCCAGCTGAGGGTGAGGGTGGGCAAGGAAGGGAGGAGTGGGGAGATCAGAGGTGAGCAGGGGTCCTAGGGGGAGATGGAGCACAATTAATTCCTGCTCTAAGACCCTGCAATCAGAGCAGTCCCGGGACTTTGGGAGATAAGGAATGGCCAAAGAGGTGACAAGAACAGCCTGTGGCGTCATTGCTCCTGCTTGTCCTTGTAGATCTGGCTGACGGAGAAGACAGCCCTGACTGTGCCCCCGAGGCCGTGCTGTCCCTGGCCAAGAAAACTGCAGGTGAGGGAGGAGCCCAGACCCGGAGCCCTGGGCACGCTGTGACAGCAGCAGGTCACCCCTGCCCACTGCTGGGGACCTCTGTGACATCCCCCTCCAGCTTCCCCTCCAGGCTGGGGGTCCCCACAGGATTTCTTCACATCCCCAGCCCTTGGGCTGCGAGGGAACCTGGTATTTTTAAGGAAAGGAGATTTTGGGTCCTCCAGATACTTGAAAACACAGTTCTTGAGGTCACAAGGCTGATTAAAGACCCCCCACTTCCCACAGTCTGAAGTTGCTCCTGATCTTTAAGCCCCTCTTCTGACAGGCTTCAATGGGGATTGAACATCTGGAGCTTTAGGAGAGGGATGAGGCAGTTTGGGGGCTGCTTAAATTGCTGGGGGACCTTATGGGGGGGTGTGTGGGCACTGCAGAGCAGGATGGGGAGGGGTCTGTGCCCCCCAGCCTGGGGGGGCTCCAGGTGAGAGCAGAGAGGGAAGGGCAGGAGCCCACACGGGTGGGTCAGAGCACAGGCCAGGGAACCAGGAACTGCTTTGTTTAGCTGGAAATTCTGAAAAATCAGTTGGCAAGCTGGAAAGTTTAGTTTGACCCAGAACAGCCCTTTAAACAGCTCAATCAGCCTGAAATGTCATGTTTTAGGCTGGCCTTCAGCCCTTCATTGGCTTGGGGTATTTCTGCTTTTCATTAAAGGAAATATGTAATAAACATTAAAAAAAAGCCCCAAATGTGACATTTAGAAACGGGAAATTAAATACTTTGACTTTTACAACAATTAGTGCAAAGAATTAAAGTCAACCAAACTAAATTGGTGAAGAATTTGTGAGTCACCAAATCTTTTAATTTTCCTCCAAACAAATCGTACCCCGGGTCCTGTGCGAGGGCTGTGCAGGAGGAGCCCTGGACACAGCCCGGGGTCTGATCCGGGCTCGGTGCTGTCCTTGCAGTGTGCAACGTGCTGTACCTCAGCTCGGTGAACGTGGAGACCCTGACGGGAGCCCCGGCCGTGCTGAAGGGCATCTCCTGCACCCTGGAGATGGAGACGCTGCCCACGCCCACCCTGGTGCACCTCAGGGTGACAGAGCAGGGTGTCACCCTCACCGACATCCAGAGGAAGTAAGAGCGCAGGGAGGGGCTCAGGGGTGGCCAAGGGGGGCTCCTGGAGATGCAGCTCACCCGTCCCCACCCAGCTCCCTCCTCACCTCCCGGCCCCAGGAAAAGCTGCCCTGCTTGGACAAACCCCTGTCAGGATCCAGGGAAGGGCTTGACCCCTTGTCACAGCCCAGGGCTGTGCGTGGCAGCATCTCGGGGGGGGACACAGGAGGCAGGGCTGGGATTTGGGGATGCCATTTGGGACACCCCTGTCCCAGCAGCCAAGACAGGGCTTGGATTTGCGAATTGCTGCTCCTGTCTGGGCCTTTCCCTCCCATAACACTTCCCTCTCCTCTCCCAGGGTGTTTTTCAGGCGACACTACCCCTTGGCTGCCATCAGGTTCTGCGGGATGGACCCTGAGAACAGAAAGTGAGTTCTGTGTGGCTGTGCCGGGCAGAGCTGCCTGCTGTGCTCCCTTCCCTGCACTTCCCAGCACCTTTGCACTGCTTCAAATCCCAAATCCCAAAAGACTGCCCTGGGCGTAAAATGCTGGGGTGGATCTAAACCTAACCCTTGGCTTTGCAGCTGATGGGATGAATTAAACATCAGCCTTTGAGCCACTCCAATTCTGTTCTTCCCTCAGGTGGCAGAAGTACTGCAAGTCTTCCAGGTAAGGCCTGTGCAGGGACCTCCCACATGGAGCTGGGGGCTGGAACCTGGGAGGGGATGCTGCTGCTTTGGGAAGCAGCTGGACTGCAGAGCATCAAAAAATGAGCTTAAAAATCAAAAGGGGATTCACTAGACATTACCGTGGTGGCCAGATGAGGGGTGGGACTGGTGGGTGAAGTTTTAGGGCAGGTTTTCTCTGTAGGTTTGGGCGAGAGGGTTGTCTGAGCCCCGTTCTCCACATCCCCTCATGCAAAACCGCCCATCCAAATCCCACAGCCTTCCCAGGGACTCACGCTGGGCTCAGGAAGGGAGTTTATATCTGGCTCTACCTTGTGCTCAAGAATCTTTTCGCAGCTGGGGAAGCCTTGCCAGAAAAGCTCCTCCCAGCTGCTTGGCTGCCACGGAAACGTGATTGGGGAGCGGGCCAAGGTGGAATTGCTGGAACTGGGATTTGGCTTTGTGGCTGGGGCTGGTCGCAGCGTATCCTTCGGATTCCTGGATGCAAACTGAATAAGCCTCTCTCCTTTTTTCAAAGGATCTTTGGGCTCGTGGCCAAAAGCCAGACAGACTCGGAGAACCTCTGTCACCTGTTTGCAGAGTACGACACGGTGCAGCCGGTGTCACTTGTCATTGACCTGCTCCGCCAGCTCCTGCCCAGCCCGTAGGGACAGGACCTCAGGATGCCCAGGGCTGGCACTGCCCACACACTGCCGAGCTTCTCCTGCTCCCCACTCCTGCTTCTGGGTTGCATATTGGCAACAGCTCGTATTTATACTCTTTTTGTTCTGTACCATCACATCAGAAGTCTCAGCTAAGGATTTTTGGCTCTGGTGGGATGAGATGGCCATGAGGAACTGCTGGTCTGGGACAGAGCGGTGGGATGGGAGCTGTGCTCCATATGGAGCCACTGCCCCTCACCTGGCACCCATCACCTGCTTTGGAGGGCCCCAAGGCTCTGGCCCCACAAGCTGGGGGGGACCCCTGTGGGTCGTGGGGCTGAGCTGAGCTCCCACCATCGGGGACTCAGCCCCGAGTGCTGCAGTGCCACAGGACGAGAGATCTGGGGCAGGCAGAGGGGACTCACCCCCCGAGCAGCACCAGGAGGCAGCTTTGCAAATCAAAGTGTATAAAATCCCAAATTCCTGCTGGAAAAAATCTGCTCCCCTCGAGGAGCAGGCAGCAGCCGCACACAGGAATGTCAGCGCAGCGCGTTTTTCCCGGTGCTGGGAAATTCTCCTGCCCTTTTTGCAGAGCGGGGTTACGGGCGGGCTCGACCTCCCGCCACCGCAGAGAGCTGGGAAAGAAGCGGTGACATTTGCATCACAGTGAAACATCGGGTTTTTGGAAATGACTTGCCTGAATTTGGGCCAGCTCGTGGGATGACGTAAATTGGCACGGCCTCGAGGAAGCTGCAGCAGCTGCAGGGTCTGCTCATGCTGCAGTTCAGAGCACGGAGCAGCTCCGAGGCCACCACGCTGTCATCTCCCTTAGTCCTCCCTTACCTGGTGCCTCTGCATTCGTTTAATTTTGGACTCTGTGTTATAAACCCACACACGGGTATTTTCAATAAAGCAGTGGAGTGTTTATGTTGCACAGACACCGCAGGATGTCGGCAATGGAGACCCTCTCTCTGCTCTGGAATGGCCAAGCAGATGCATCCACACCAGAGGGTCCCCTCTCCCCCTGGGCTGTGGGACAGATCAGCTGGAGCAGCTCTTGGCAATGACCAGAACAGATCTCGGGGTCTCTGCAGAGGCTGCACGGGGGGCTCTGGAGCTCTGGGAGGAGACTCGAGCAGCTTTGTCCCCCCCAGACCCTTTGCCCCAGGCTCTGCTCAGCCAGAGCTCAGTATTCTGGTGTGGGCTCCAGAGCCAGTCCCCGTGGGATCCCTGTGTTTCTGCCATCCCCACTGTGCTCCAGGGACCCAGGGGAACGTGGCACCCCAAAGTCACACGCAGCTCAGTCTGTGGGACCCCTGCCCTGGGACCCGAGGACAGGTCCAGGACCCCCAGAGCTGTGGTTATTCCGGTGCTGGTCAGGATCAGCACAAGGAGAAAGGGATCAGGCAAAGGATTGAGCTCCCCACGGTGCTTTGAGGGGGGTCACGCTGCCCCCCCCGAGCCCGGCCAGCCCTGGCAGCCACTGGCACAGGGCAGGGGCACGGGGCAGGGCTCCCGGATCGCGGGTGTTGGCCCTGCTCTGGCCAGTGTGCTGTGCCAGCAGATTTCTGGGCTGTCTGTGTTGGCTGTGGCCACCTCCGGCCTCGTTCCGGGGGTGTTTGCACAACCCCAGCCCCGCCGGCCACGCGGCCCCGGGAACCGGAGCATCAGCCTGGCACCGGCCCCACATGGCACTGCCAGCCCTGGATGGCACTGCCAGCCCCAGGAGCCACCAGGCAAGGACCTGGCAAACCCCTGTGCCTATACGACGGGCAGTACCAGCTGCAGACACCGGGAGGTGTGTGGCTGTCACAGTTCCCGTGCCTGGGCATCTCCCAGCTGCATCCCAACACCTCCCAAAACACCCAGTGGAGCAGGTGGTGCCCAGGGCACCCCCGCCCTGGCACCTGTACCTGTGCCATGGGCTGTGGCTCATCACATCACAGCTGGCCATCAGCCCAAGTCCCCGGAGCAGCCGGTGCCCGTCCCTGTCTGCCCCTGGACTTTGATGCCCGTCCAGGGTCCCCTCCCAGCCTGGCGCCGTGTCTGACCCCGTCACTGCTCCGTGTCACCGTGCGATGGGGACAATCCTCCTGGTGACACTGGTGGAGGCTGAGCTGGGAGTCACGACGAGACAAGAAATCATTTGCTTCCCTGCTCGTGAAGCTCTCCCAGAGGTCTGAGGGCATCTGAGTTTTCCAAGCCCTGTGCAGGATCAGGAGAGCAGGTCCTTGGGCAGGCGTGGCAAAAGAATCCCACACCAGTGGGATCCCACGGACCCCTCACTCCTGCTCTGCCTCTCCCCCTTCCATTATTTAAAGCCATTAAAAATAAAACACACTCGACAGAAAAACATCAGATAACGGGAAATTAAATACAGTAATTACCTTTTTTTCTTTTTGAGGATACAAAGGTTCAAGTGTACTGTAAAAGGGTTGGTGCTACATGGGAGTCTGACAGGGTGGGCTTGGCCCAGGAGGGACGGACAGGGACCCTCTGGGTGTGGAGGGACTCACTGGTGGGGGAGGACACTGGTACATGGTGGTGTGTAAATACAGCCCTAAACTACAGGAGAGATGCTACGAAACACTGGAGCCCTCTGAGCAGGACACAGACCATGCCCTGGTGCACTGGCATTCCCAGGAAACCCCAAACTGGGACAGGCTCTGCTGGATCTGCCCTGGTGTGGGCAGGGCGGGACCGAGTGGCCAAGGCCACTGGACTGGCACTGCCACCACACCCTGTGCCCCACTGTGGGATTGGCACCATGACCATCTTTGGTCCCCAGCAGCACCTCCTGTGCCCTGGAGACCCCTCCTTGGCACAGTGGCATGGGGGGACTGGGGGAGAAGCAGGGGCAGGGACCCCCCTCCCCAACTAGGACTGTCCTGGCAAATTGACTCAGTTTAGAAGTTGTGTGAGCAGGGCCATGGGCAGCCAGGGCAGGAGGGGATCCAGGGGCTGTCAGGGCAGGAAGGGATCCAGCAGGGCATGGGGCAGCCAGGACATGTGGGGGTTTCCAGGGCAGGCAGGGGTCTGGCAGGGCACAGGGACAGGCAGGGGGTCAGGAGAGCAGGGGCTGTTTCACTAAAACTGAAACATTTCCTTCCTATCATGGGGCCTTGGCCAGGGCAAATCCACATGAGCTCCCACTGAGGCCACGGAGCTGGGGTGGGTCAGGAGGGGATCAGGAAAGTCCCTTCCATCTTTGGCACACTTGCCGTGGCATTTTTACATGAAAAATTTCCAGCTTGGAGAAAAAAGGATAGCTACAAAACCAGTGACAATTTCTCAGCGGAGAACTTTGTGCTGGTGAAATCTGCAGATCCCATCATGGAGACATTCCAGAATCCAGCCTGGTTTTGTCATGTTGGCCAAGCAGACAGGGCAGGAGCCACTGCCACTGTGCCCCAGTCCCTGGGCTTGGAGAATTCCAGCCTCAGGGCCACACGGTCACTTTTGAGATCCCACCAATTACAATTTTTAAATATTTAAAAAAAAATTGAGAAAGAAAGAAAAAACTCAAACTAAAAGCTCTTCCTGCTGGGATGAATTTCCTGGACAACCCTCATGCCCCCCACCCTCCCTGTGGACTCAGTGCCTGTGGGGACCACCCCAGCCCCAGGGATGGGGTAGGGGGGGACAGGATGGATGGGAGGTTTGTCCCTGCACGGGGAGCAGGATGGGGCTGGGCTGTGGGGTGGGGGGGCTCCAGTGGGGAGGGGAAGGTCTCTTATTGCTCTGTGCGGCCACGCTGCCCATGGCACGCAGCGCTTTGGGCGAGATGCAAGCAGGGAGGGCGGGCAGCAGCAGGGGGGTCTCTCTGGGCCCCCCAGTCCTTGCCTGGGCAGCCTCTCTGCTGGGAAGGGCAGGATGAGGCACTTCTCCTGCTGTCCATGCAGAGGGCTGGCATGCATGGCACTGTGCTGCAGCAGTGATGCTGCCACAGCTCCCCAAAGTGCCCCCAAGGTGCCCAAGGGGCTGGGCTGAAAACTGGGGGGCAAGGGCAGCAGCGTCCAGGGTGATCCCCAGCGGCTCCTCCCGGGCAGCCCGACACCAGCCCTGGGGCAGCATCGTCCAGCCTGTGTCCATGGGCGATGGAGGTGCCGCTGGTGCCCAGCAGAGGTGGGTAGTGGTCATGGCGCAGGTGGGGGGCAGCCCGTGGTGCAGAGCAGCACAGTCCAGAGTGCATCCCGGGGTGCCCCGGCACCAGGGCACTGCTCGGTGGTCACGTCCCCTCTCCTCCTCTCCCCGGCAGGGTCCTGGCTGCCGCTCGGCACGGGGCTGCCACGGTCACACTCACATGCTGTCCGCCAGCTGGTGACAGTCCAAGTCCCCCTTCAGCTCCAGGAAACCCGGCAGCTTCACCCCTGTCTTGCGGTCCACACACCAGCACTTGCCGCGCTGCCCGTCCAGCGCCGGGTGACACTGCGGGGACAAGTCCAGTGAGGGACACCCAGCCTGGACCCAGTGGCCCGGTTCCCTCAGGCTGCCTGGCCGGGGCAACCAGGGGGGCTTCGCCACCCCCATCCCATCCCCGGGGCTTTTGCCAACAGCCCTCAGCACCCAAAGGGTGATTCCCACCAAAGCCAGGAGCTGGGTGGGCTCTGCCATGCCCTGTCACTGTCCCATCCATCCGTTTCCCCCTCCCAGCCTTGCCCTGGCCCTACAAAATGGCCCTGCCATGGCAGGAGCCCGTCCCTACCTGCTTGGGGTGGAAGTTGCCGTTGCGGTCGCAGTTGGGGATGGGGATGACATAGAGGTCCTCGTGGGTGCGGGTCTGCGAGGCCGCCAGCCGCTCCAGCGCACGGTGCAGCTCGCTCTGGCACGACCCCTGGGCCTGCGGGGAGAGGGGGCTGAGCCGGCCGCAAGGACCCCCACCCCGGAGCGCCCCCCCTGCCCTTCCCAGCCCTCCCAGTGCTCACGATGGGCCGCGTGTCCTCGCGGGGGTGGGGGCTCCCGCTGCTGCGCATCTTGGTGCCGTGGTTGACCCTCTTCGCCTGCTGCTTCTGCAGGCACTTGCGGTCATGGATGCTGCAGGGGCTGAAGCTGTTGTTGGGGTGGTCGATCTCCTCCTTCTCTGCAGGGACACAGATCAAGGGGGCTCAGTGCCACTCGCAGCCTCCGGAACAACGAGCAGGGGGTGCTGCCAGACCCCACATCGGGCTCTGCGGTGCCCACAGGTGTCACCCCCAGCCCTGGCTCCCCTCCTGCCCCTGCCACTGCACCGCGTTGAGCTCCTTGCAGCACTGGGAAAGACACTTGGGAGTTTTTCCAACTCATTAGCCGTGATTAACAACTTGTCGCCATTTGTCTGTTATTGTAGGGTTGCAAACACACTGTGAGTGCTGGGCAGTGGCTCCGGAGTGCTGGGCTTGGCTGTGTCCCTGCCAGCCATGTGTCACCAGCCCCGGGGGGCTCGCCCGCAGCACCGGAGCCGCAGGGCTGGAAGGTGGCCCTGGGACACGCAGCCAGGGACCCCCAGGAAGCCCCCGGTGCCCCCAAAGCTGCCCTGGAGGAGCGGCAGTGGGCAGGGGGCACTGGGGTGGTGCTGAGCCCCCGCCAGGGCCGGGGCGGCACCGGGCCGGAGTGGAGCCGTGCTCTGCCGCGGGGCACGGCCCCCGCCAAGACATGAAAGAAGAAATTCCTGGAATAAGAAAGTTAATCTCCCGTGGGGCCGATCCCGAAAGGCGGCGCTTGGCACCCCCGCCTGCACCAGGAGCGCGGCCAAGCTGCCGGCCCAGATGTTGGCAGCTGGACGGAGCGTCATGAGACGAGTGCTCGGAGTGATTTTAGCTTTCAAAAAGCTGCCGGTTCCTCCAGCTTGGGGCCCGTTTACTCTCTGTGAAGGGGGGACACCCCAGGAACTGAGTCCCACCTGGCTCAGAGCTGCATCAGGCACAGCCCGAGCAGAGTTTTATCCCCCAGCACGCCTGAGCTGTCCGGGGAAGCAGCCAGGGCTCCCTGCCCGAGGTTATCCTGGGGTTGGACTTAAATGAATCAATATTGCAACTGGCAGCGGGGAAAACCTTCCCCAAACAAGCCAGGAGTGGTCACCATCAGAGGTGGCACCCAGGGGCTCCCAGCTCCAGGGCAGAGGCTGTGGGGGATGCCCAGCACTGGCCCTTCCTGCGGGCAGGCAGTGGGGTCAGAGCCGCAGCCCCCTGCCCACCACATCCCCCCGGGATCCGGGCTCTGCCCTCCCCTCAGCACCTCCTGCCGTGGCTCCTGCACCTCTGGGCTCCTGGCCGAGCTCCCCGGGGGCCTGGGTAAAGTCCACAGCGAAGCCCTGAGCAAAGCCCCCTCCCTCGTGGGTGTTATTTGCTTTTTCTTTAATCTGTCCTTTTTTTTCCAGGAAATGGCTCATGCCCTTGAAATGTGAAACACGAAGCCGAAGGGACCCAAAGGACCCTGCAGAGAGCGGTGCCAGCGCCAGCCCTGACGGCACCAACCACGGGGCTGTGGCGCAATGCGGGCACTGGTGGCAGAGCCCAGAGGGGGGCTCAGGGGCTCAGGCAGGGCTGCTCCTTCCTTCCTCCGCATTGCCATGGGGAGACACACAAGGAGGAGCTGGGCAGGAGATCTGGCACCGGTGGGGACCACCGTGCTGAATTCCTTGGCACCTCCACACGCTTCTCCCACGTCGTGGAAAGGCAGGACCGGGAGGCACCGGCAGTGCCTGCTCTGCCCCCGTGGGGGAAGCCCTCACCGATCCCAGCACAGCCAAACCCCCCTCCTCCCTCCGCCAGACGCCTCCAGAGCATCAAATCTCCCGGCTTAAATAAAACCAGATGCCAATAACATTTTCATAAGGTCACATGAAAATCCGGTGCCTCCAGGCAGTGAGACGGCTCCTGCCACTGCTCGGGACCCGCGGTCCCCGCCTCACATGCTCCGGCATCCCTCCCTGCCACAGGGATCTCTGCTGGCCTTGGGCTGCCTGTCCCCTTGCTAAGTGACACACAGCACCTCAGGGAACCTCTCGCCTCCGTGGCGATCCGTCTGGACCAGAAAACTTCTCACACTCAGCAAAAAGACACGGGAAAAGCAATGAGTGTGGAGCCCAGAGCTGCCACCCCTCCCCGTGCCCTGGTGCAGCCCCATCTGCCACCCCATGCACGGCCACCACCACCCTGGAGGGATGGAGGGCAGGCAGTTCTCTGCTTGCCCGAGGGAAGCCCCTCTGCCCAGTTTGGGATGGAAGTGGGTGCCAAGGGAGTGGGAAGGGGTGCTGCCCTCACCAGCCAAGCAGAGCGGCCACCCATCCGGGCAGGAGGAGGATTCCTGCCCAGCCTCCTGCCCAGCCCTGCGGACGGGGGACACAAACGAGTCATTCAGCGTTGCCTTCAATTAACGGGAGCTGCAAATGAGGTTGGTCACGTGCCGAACTTGTGATTTACAGCGCTGAGCCCGAGGGAGCGGGGAAGGGCTCCGGCTCCACCGCGCGGATCCTGTGGGAGCAGAGCCCGTGGCAGCCAAAGAAATCCCGGGACTTTGTGTGTGTGTCCCTGGGGAGGTACAAGTGTCAGGGACCCCCAGAGCTCCAGCCCCGCTCCCCCCTGTGCCACCAGCCCCCTAGGAAGGATCCCATGTGACAGAAGGGGCACATCCATATGTCTGTGGCTGACATGGCACATGAACCATAGTGACCCCAGGACCCTCCATGTCCCCATCCAGCCCCCGGAGTGTCACCTGTGGGTTGTCCTGGCAGGGCCATGGCAGCAGCAGCTCTTGGCTCCAGGGGCTCTTGGTTTGGCAGATGCTGGCACAGGGAGGGCTGCACTTGCTTTGCCAAGCACTGGCCCTGGCAGAGTGCAGGAGTCAGGTATAGGGGTGCCAAAGGCACAGGAACCAGGCACCTACTGCCCTCTGGCATGGGATACCAGCTGGGAGCTGGCCCGTACCCACCCCACAGGGACATTCTCAAAAACAGCTGAGCACCTCCTGCCTCAGTGTCCAAGGTGGGCCCTGTGGAGAGGAGGTCGGGATGCAGGAGAAGGGGTGAGGGATGCAAATGCTGATGATTCCCTGCCTTGCCAGGAGCAGCACCCAGCCTGGAGGAACCCAAGGATGGATGAACTCCCATCGCAGGGAACAGATGGGACATGGCAACAGCCTTGCCTTCCTGAACACAGCCTGTCCTCCCTGCCCATGAGCTGTCCAGCCAGGGCTCAGCCACTGCCCTCCTTCCTGGTCATAAGAAGGATCTGTCCCAACTTACAGAGACCACATGGGATAAACATGGGGACAGGTTATTCCAGACATAATCATTTACCCAGCATTAAATCACTGGTCATGTGTGCTGAGAGTATGTCCTCACCTCCTCCTGGCTGCCACACACGGGCTCAGCCACCACCACCCACCAGCTGTGCCGGAAAGCCATGGCTGGGACCTCCTGGAGGCAGCCCCGACACGGGGCTCTGGCCAAACAGAGGGATCCCAGAGCCAGACAGGAGCTGGCAGGACTGGGAGTGGGAGGTACGGACATGGCCCAGCACAAGGTGCCCAAACCCACAACCACGGGAGAGGGTCTCGGGTCAGGAGAGCAGCCACCCACCCCCTCTCTTCCTAAGAGTCCTGTCCCGTGGACACTGCGGGTCCTGGGTGAGCAGAGAGGCTCTTCCCTGGCGCTGGAGCCGGGAGCCGTGTCCAACCCTTCGGAAAGCCCAGCCTCTTCCCTGGAATGCAGAGCCCCCCGGACAGAGCCCCCAGACAAAGTGTTTACTGTAGGAGCTCTGCATTAACCGCTTCCCAGCCGCCCACACCGGGAACGCTCCGTGGTACCCGCTCAGCGCCGGGGCCACCTGCTCCCTGTGCCCCTGCCCCTACAGAGGCATTTAATGTCCCGGGGCCACCTGCTCCCTGTGCCCCTGCCCCTACAGAGGCATTTAATGTCCTTCTGCTGATGCAGAGAGGACCCATCAGGGGCTGGGGTGCCCTGGCTGTGTGGGAGCGATGGAGCCTGCAGTGCCCAGCCCCACACTCCCACTGCTGGGGCAGGTCAGGGACACACAGCTGGATGTCCCACCGGACCGAGCAGTGTGCTGTGAGTGTCCTGCCCCGGACACAGGGGCTCCCAGTGCCCTCTCGCCCATCCTGCCACCTGTGACACTGCCGGCCATCACGGTGTCCGGTGGGTGACCCAGCTCCCACGGCCACCCACCCATCCCCAGCCAGGCCAAAACACCGCGGGAAGGAAGGGAAAAAATGCAAGTCTGTTTCCTAAAGGCTCTGGGAAAAAATGTTGCATTACACGGGGCACAGCCAAAACCAACAGGGCTTGGCAGCACGGCACAGCCCCGGGCCAGGGAGCCCAGACAGCTCCTGCAGGATGTGGGATGAGGACAGACAGGCAGTGCAGGGGGGCTCTGCAGGGTACCCATGCCAAGCACTCCCAGAGAGCTCCTGTTCCTGCAGGGGCCCATCCGTGAAGGGCACTTCTCATGGTGGCGATACTGGCAGGGCTGCCGTGAACCAGCTCTGCGAGGAGGGAATGGAACTCACATCCAGCCCTCAGAATGGGCAGGGATGGACACTGCTCCATTCCTTTTGCCCCTCAGGGACCTCCAGATGACCCTGCTGGGGACCCAGGGCCAGGCCAACCTGTGGATCATCCCACAGTGGGATGGTGCTGCCCTGCTCCAGGGCACATGGTCCTGGTCACAGCCTGCAGGATGGGAAAAGGGGGAGCATCCAGACCCACAGATGGACCAGGCCCCCACACATCCCCGAGGAGAGGGGCTGTTCCCACAGTGCAACCTGTGCAGCTCTGGGGTGGGCTCGCACTGCCAACTCCTCTCCTGGCTCCCAGACCCTGTCCCAACAACAGGGGCATGGTAAGAGGGTCCTGGGGCAGGGCTGTAGGCAGAGGGTACAGGAAGCAGCTCCTCCAGCCTGGTCCTGCCTGCACCCCACTGCCCTGCCCTGGACGGGACAGGCACAGCTCGTGGCAGAGCCGGGCACAGCGCCCAGTCGGACCTGCCTGCGAGGGAAACAGGTGTCCTGTGGCCTCTTTCCTGTTTCCTCCCGCTGGTGCAGGCAGAGCTCCCGGCAGCATCCCAGGGAAGGGGCAGTGCAGCAGTCACCGTGCAACAGGAGCTCCCGCAGCAGCTGAGACCTCTCCCCAGGGCCTGTGGGTGCCCGTGGGACCCCAGGCTGCCCCTCAACCCAGGGACAGGTTGTAGCCAGGGGGGCACAGCAGGTGACAAGTCTCTACAAGGTTCCCCGCTCCAGCACACACAGTGCCACTTGGCTGTGGCACTGCTGTGCCCACGGTGGGGAAGGATGGCACAAACATCAGCCATGCATACCCAGTCTCCTGCAGCCCACCTCTGCACCCTCCCCAGAACACGCTCCCTGCACTCCCCTCCCTGGGCTGTCCTGTCCCATCCTGCCTCTCAGGGTCATTGGGTTGGAAAGGACTTTATAGAACACCCAGTTCCACCCCCTGCCATGGGCAGAAACACCTTCCACTATACCAGGTTGCTCCAAGCCCTGTCCCACCTGACTTTGAACACTTCCAGGGATGGGACACCCAGAAATACTCTGGGCAAGCTGTGCCAGTGCCTCTCCACCCTCACAGGGAAGAATTTCCTCCTGTGATCTAATTTAAATCTCCGCTCTTTAATTTAAATCCCTTCCCCTTGCCCTGACACAATCTACCCATGTAGAAGTAACTCATAATTCTTATAAGCTCCCTTTAAGTAGGGGAAGGTCCCTGACGAGCCCCATCCCATGGCCCCAGCTCCTGTGGAGTGAGCGGGGAGCGAACTGCTGCCAACTCGGGGTTGTGCCAGGGAAAAAGACCCCCGGGCACCCACCCGGGGTACCCACGCCGGGCACCCACCCACGGCCGCCCCTTCGCCGCCTCACCTGGGGGCTGGAGGCTCTCCTGGATGGCCTCGACGTCGGCCAGGTCGGTGCAAATGCCCTGGCCGTGCATGAGGGTGCGGAGGGGCCGCGGCTCTCCGCGGGGCGGGTAGCAGCGCAGCCCCGCTCCGCAGCGGGCGGTGTAGACGCCGCAGGCGGTGCCGCGGGGCAGGGCGCAGGTCGCGCAGCACCCGCAGCCCGGCTCCCGCACCAGCTCCGCGCAGCCCTGCGGCGCCTTGCACCGCGCCAGCCG
>WBMV01006431.1:213165-233311 GCA_013396655.1 Campylorhamphus procurvoides
CCCTCTCGCCTCTCCCCTCAGCCTCCCCCTTTCCTCTGCCATTTCCCCCATCCTCGTTCCTTTGGGCCTCTCCCCGGCCTGGCCTGACCCCCGCCCCGTGCCCCGTCCCCGCCTGTCCCCCCACAGCCCGCGGACGAGAACGCCCGGGTGCGCAAGGCCGATGGCCCCAAGAAGCTCTCGGTGGAGCACATCTACCAGAAGAAGACGCAGCTGGAGCACATCCTGCTCCGGCCGGACACCTACATCGGCTCCGTGGAGCTGGTCACCCAGGTAAGACTTTAACAGCTGTTTACAAAGCACGGAGCTTCTGCTTATCTATCACAAAACATTGGCTTTACAAAGGGATGGCACAGAAGAGGGGCACTTATGAAGTTCTTCCTTTTTTTTTTTCCAGCAAATGTGGGTTTTTGATGAGGGCATTGGCCTCAACTGCAGAGACGTGACCTTCGTGCCTGGCTTGTACAAAATCTTTGATGAGATTCTGGGTAAGGTGACAGATCTGTTGAGTCAGTGAGTGACGGGTTATTAATGGGGTGTGAATGTTTCCAAAACGGGATCTAAACAGAACTTATCAAGAATTCATTAGCCCTACTTAGTAGCAAGCCATTCATGGGAAACAGAAAACCTCCCCAATTTCAAAAATCCAATTACAAACCTGGTTTCAGTCAGCCTAAAATTCTCCCTTTTATGTTAATTCGATGCCCTCAGAGGTCATTTCCGACCTTAATAATTCTGTGATAACTTGTAGTACTCCTCTTTGTAACTCACAAAATATTTTCATGCCAAGGTGATTATTAGCAACATTGCATTGAATTTGTGTGTTCATTCTACTGAAACACTTGATAGTTTTGTCTTGATAGAGAATGTGATAAAATAACAATCTTCTCTTTCTAGTCAATGCTGCAGACAACAAGCAGAGGGATAAAAACATGTCGTGCATTAAAGTCACAATTGATGTGTAAGTTTTATTTCATTGTTGTTTGTTCCTTCAGCTGTTCTGCAAAGCTGGGGTGGCAGTGGAGGTGCTGATCTGAGTTACCCCAAATTTAATTCACCAGTTGTGAAAGCCTTTCTCTTTGCTCAGTCCCCTGATCCCTTACAGAGGGCTGACTGGAGAAATGCCTGCGCTTTCGTTGCCGCTGCCTTCCATCTCTTCATCCCTTTTTATCCTGATTGGGCACAGGCAGAGGGTTTTGTGTGTGTCCCTCCATTTCAGAGCAGATCTGGGGATTTCTGTGTTGCCTGTCCCCCCTCTGCTGGCAGCTGCTGCACTTGCTGAGCACAGATTTGCTCCCGATGAAATGGTGCCTTTCCCCAGAGCCTTCCTGTAACTTGTTTCACAGTTCAGTCATTTGCAGCCTTAAAAACACACTTTTTGGGTTGTTTTGTTTTTTTCCCTAGAGAGAATAACACAATCAGTGTGTGGAATAACGGGAAAGGTATCCCAGTTGTTGAACACAAAGTGGAGAAGGTCTATGTGCCTGCTCTGATCTTTGGGCAGCTGCTGACATCCAGCAACTACGATGACAACGAGAAGAAAGTCACAGGTGAGGAAGAAGTTGCATCCTGAGCTTGTAGAATGTCATTGCTTATTGACAGTTGTCTTTGGATTGTGCTGAAGTGGCCAAACTCCTGTTAGTCTGGGATTCTTTTAGATGGTTTTAGACAAAGATAATAACACAAGCCTATGTTCCTTCTAATTCCAGGGGGGAGAAATGGTTATGGAGCCAAACTGTGCAACATATTCAGCAAAAAATTTACTGTGGAAACTGGATGTCGTGAATACAAGAAGTTATTCAAGCAGGTAGGAGCACTTCTCACTCCAGGGAGATTATACCTGAGGTTTTCAGATAAGACCCTCAGCTCGTGTTTCAGAAATCTAGGCACATCTTGCATTCAGTGCACCATCCTTAGAGTAAATTTGACCCACACTTACTCTACCATGAAATATAATTCAAAGGAACAATGAAATTAGCAGACAGTATCAAAATCTGGTTATTAACCAGAGCTTTTGTTTAATTTGAAAGTATCTAAAACTCATAAACCAGCTTACTGCTTTTAAAAACAAAGACTTTTACTTGTGTGTGCTTGACTTGCAACTGACAAAAGCTCCTTTCCTCAGACCTGGACAGACAACATGGGAAAGGCTGGAGAAATGAAGCTGAAGTACTTTGATGGAGATGATTACACCTGTGTCACCTTCCAACCTGATCTGTCCAAATTCAAAATGACAGTTCTGGATAAGGACATTGTAGCACTGATGTCTCGAAGAGCATATGATATTGCTGGATCCACAAAGGATGTCAAAGTTTTCCTAAATGGACAGAGGCTGCCTGTAAGTGAGCACTGAAAAGAAACACAAATGTCTGCATTTCTCTGCCATTGAACCAGTGAGATTCTGTTGAAGCCATTCCTGTCATCACACACAGCAAAGGAGGGATTTCTGTGCCCACTTTGCTGTGGAGGTGCATTAAGTATTTATAGGAGCTGTTCCCAACCCGCTGTCTGCTCTCATCCGTGTGCAGGTGAAAGGATTCCGCAGCTATGTGGACCTTTATCTGAAGGATAAGGTCGATGAAACTGGGAATGCACTGAAGGTGATTCACGAGGAAGTCAATTCCCGGTGGGAAGTGTGTTTGACTTTGAGTGAGAAAGGCTTCCAGCAAGTCAGCTTTGTCAACAGCATTGCCACCACAAAGGTAACTGCTCAGTGGATTTGGTCAAGCCAGTGCCATATCCTTCAACATCAACAGATAGGTGTGTATAATTTGGGGTTTTTACTGGCCTCACCCCATGTCCTCATCCCTTTTCCCTTAGGGTGGCAGACATGTTGACTACGTAGCTGACCAGCTTGTGACCAAACTCATTGATGTTGTGAAAAAGAAGAACAAAAATGGAGTTGTGGTGAAGCCCTTCCAGGTACACCATCAGAATTTCCCCAGCAGAAAACACAACTCGAGCATTACTGCAAATTGTAATCCAGTTTAATGCATAACTGTGTAGATTAATAACACATTTCCATTGTACAGACAGTAGATCTAAGATTGCTAATTATGGAAGCCTCACGTTGTCCAGTTTAAGCCAATTCTCTTTGCTTGGCTGATGTATTTTGTAATCACTCTTAATCAGTGTAGATGCACTAAACCCCAGTATCTGTTAGATAACACCTGTTTAGGCTGAGAAATGCCAATTCCTCAAGATCCCAAATCACGTAACATTGTTCATGAATGTTCATTAGTTGTCCAAAACTCTTTCAGAACGTTTAGGGAAATTCCAAGCCCTACAGTGATAACTGTGTCTTTCCTCACCGTGTGATTGATTGGTGAGCTGAGCCTGTACAGTGTGTGATCCATGTTGTATTTAACTACAGGTGAAGAACCACATGTGGATTTTCGTGAATGCCTTAATTGAAAACCCAACCTTTGACTCTCAGACTAAGGAGAACATGACCCTGCAGGCAAAGAGCTTTGGGTCCACCTGTAAACTGAGTGACAAATTCATTAAGGGTGTAAGTACTTATGTATACAGGCAGTCAGGATGTCTGTGAAAATTTGTAGCAAAAAATTCCATCATTGTCATGGCTTTTCCCACAACCTTTTGGGGCTGGTTTTTGTATTGCAGGCAGTTGGCTGTGGCATTGTTGAAAGTATCCTAAACTGGGTAAGATTTAAAGCTCAGAACCAGCTGAATAAGAAATGTTCGGCTGTGAAACACTCCAAGATTAAAGGTGTCCCTAAGCTGGATGATGCCAACGATGCTGGTAAGTGTCTGACATCCTTTGCAACCAGTGCATTCCAAAACAGTTGAAACTTGTTCATTAAATGAAAGATTTCTCTCCCAAGGAAAAGTGAGAAAACCTGTAATTATAGTTTTACCCCCATTTTATGGTCCTGTTTATTATGTTTATCCCATTTACTGTGTGCAGTGCAACAAAACCTGTGTTAGAAGATGTTTATCCTCATTCAGTTGTGAGTGTGCAGGCTTGGATTTCACTTCTTAGTTAGAAAACTGACTCGATTTGCTTCTTTTTTAGGCAGCAAGAATTCTCTGGATTGTACACTGATCCTGACTGAGGGAGATTCAGCCAAAACTCTGGCTGTCTCTGGTCTGGGAGTGGTTGGTAGAGACAAGTATGGAGTGTTTCCTCTTCGTGGGAAAATGCTCAATGTCAGAGAAGCTTCTCATAAGCAGGTTGGTTGGAAAATGGTTACAGCTTTGTGTTGGAAGGGGGGATGTGATCTGTGTAAGGAGCTGGTGCAGCTGCACACCCTGAGCCCTGGAACTCCATGGTGAAGTGCCTTAAACACCTCACTCCACTCTCACCTTGAGCCTGCCTTGCTGGCTAAGTGGGAATATTGATTAAGTCCTGTCTGGTGTTTTTCCTGAGGGGATAATGTTTGTTTGGTGGACTGGAAAATATTTGGAATGATCTAGAGTAATTTAACAACTTAAAGTGGTAAGTTTCTAAACAGCAAAAAAACACCAGCGAGGCAGAACTCAGCCAATTACTCACTCAGGGATCATTTTATACTTTCGTGTGCTACATTTTGAGACTGAAAGACAAGTTTTTATCCTGTGTGGTCTCTTTCAGATTATGGAAAATGCTGAAATCAACAACATCATCAAGATTGTGGGTTTGCAGTATAAAAAGGACTATGAAGATCGAGAATCTTTAAAAACTCTTCGCTATGGAAAGATTATGATCATGACAGATCAGGTTAGATTCATTTAAATTGGGAGAAAATATAAACACAAAGAAAAAAGAAAATACTGTTCTTCTCCCACTGCCATTGTTGTACTTAATTCACTCTATTTATTTTTGTCATTCTGTATTTTAGTGGGTTATAATGTAATTTCAGACACAAAACAGAACAGTAAAGGGGGTACTAACATCAGCAAACAGCTAAAGACTGTCATTCCAGTCTGTTGATTCAAGGTCCTCTACCAGTCCTTGGCACCTTTTTTCACCAGGAATCTGCCTTTTTGGTTTCTTTCAATTTTTATCAGTTAAACAACACATGGTCACCTTTTTAGAAGTGAGTTAATAAAATCAGGTGGAATTATTACAACCATTTGCTATTAAGCCAACAATTGTCAATCCCATCATGCCCCTGATAAAATATGGCTTTTTCTTTTTAATTCAGGATCAGGATGGATCACACATCAAAGGTCTGCTGATTAATTTCATCCATCACAACTGGCCATCTCTTCTGAAACACAACTTTTTGGAGGAATTCATTACTCCCATCATAAAGGTAAGGGTTGGGGGATGATCAGGTGAACAAGTGAGGAGTTGCTGCTCCAAACCTGCCTCTCATTTCACAGTTAAAATATTTGTCTATTGCAGGCCTCCAAAAACAAAGAAGAAATTGCATTCTACAGCATCCCTGAGTTTGAAGAATGGAAAAGCAATACACAGAACTACAACTCATGGAAAATCAAGTACTACAAAGGTTTGTAAAAACTAAATAAATTGAAATTCAATGATCCAAGTCAGAGCATTGACAATTTGGGTCAGTCCTGCCCTGTAAAAGGTTTGGATCAGGTGTGCTCTGTGTCTCTTCTCTCCTAAGATATTCCAATTACATTTCACACATCTCCAGGAGTTACAGACAAAATCCAAAAGTACAATGTGCCACTGCCAACTTAATTATAATTCTTACAACTGTGACACATCTCATTCTGAAGTAACTTAAGTTTTCAGGGACTTGTGTTCACACTGTCCATTCATATGATGCACCACAGAAACTGAGCATAACAAAATATTTCTTTGAACTGCAACTTAATCTAAGCAAAAAGTCGTTCATATTGACTTTTTGATCTCCTGTCCCTGCAGGTTTGGGTACCAGCACATCGAAGGAGGCCAAAGAATACTTTGCAGATATGGCAAAACACAGAATTGGCTTCAAATATTCTGGGCCTGAAGATGATGCTGCGATCACCCTGGTAACTAACACTTGATTTAATTGCTGACTTACTACCTTTGGTATTTCACCTTGTAAAGTGCTCTGTATTTTCTCTCAAAACGCTCTCCGAGGCCTTTGGGCTGCAGAAGTCTCTGTGTTACCAAGGCTACGGCTTTAGTCAAACCAGGAGCAGCAAATCTGCCCCCAGACCTCAGGCCAAGAGTACCCTTTTAATGATGGGCTTTGAAGATGGCTCGGAACAAACTAATCACTGCAAACCAATTGACATTTCCAGGCACAATAGTAAATATTTCTTTAACATTTTTCTGCATATTCTGCTGCAGTTTTCTCCAAGTCACATCTCCCCTTTCTCCCCCAATGCAAAAGAGTGGATTAAAACAGTCTTTGTTTCTGTGGACTTCACCTTAGGTAGCACTTGACACTTAAATATTCAGAGCTGTTAAGCAATGCCAAAAAAACAAGTTCTTCTCCAAAATATTAATTTCTCCCAAAATCTGCTTTAGTTTTCTGTTAATATATTAAAAACCTACAAATTTCAAACTATCCTGTCTCCTACAGACTGGTGGAAATTATGCTCTTTAATATATTTAGCTACAGAAACCTTTAATTGCACTTTTTGGGCTCTTAAGTCAGCCTGTTTAGCACGTTATTCTCCTGGGTAAGCTCTTCCTTTCTTTTTCTCAACTGATCCAATAGTGCACAACCACAGAACGTTCTAGAATTGAATTACTTTTCATTCTGTACCATGCAGGCCTTTAGCAAGAAGAAGATAGAAGAGCGAAAGGAGTGGCTGACTAATTTCATGGAGGATAGGAGACAACGGAAGCTGCATGGCCTGCCAGAGGTAAAAGGTTTATGCTCATAAGGAAACTGGTTTGCACTCCCTGCCTGGGGCTCTGCTCGGCTTCATCCCAGCACTGCACACGGCTCAGTCACTGAGTCAGGCCCAGATTGGAGCATGTTGAAAATGTGTCAGGGTTTTGCAGAGCGGCTTCTTCTCTGCTCTTATCAGTGTAGCCTCGTTGTTAATTACCCAATGGTTAATTTCATTTGTAATCCTTATCTTTCAAATTACTTGATCAATAAGGAAATGACAACTCGAACAGGACCAGATGAAGACTATTTCCCAAAAAATGGGAATGTGTCGTGGGAAATCTTTCCCTTTGCCATGCAAAGAGTGTCAGCACTTGAGCTGTATTCAGCTGGTCTTACAAGGAGTTCCCATTTCAGTGGAACTAGCCAAGAAACAGATTAGGCCCTGTTAAAATAAAGGCAATCTTCCACCTGTTTTTCTTAGGAATACCTCTATGGGAAAAACACTGATTACCTGACATACAACGACTTCATCAATAAGGAGCTAGTGCTGTTCTCAAACTCGGATAATGAGAGATCAATCCCATCACTAGTTGATGGTAAGTGGTTTCTGTGTAGTGACAGTGCATGGTGTGTCTCCCCTGAATGTAACAAAGGGGTGTTTGATGTCATATCAGAGTCAGAGAACGTGCTGAGGTTTCTGGGTCAGTGTCCCAAAGTCTGTTTTCTGCTGTCCAAGGGTTTTTCATCTTTGGATTAAATGTCTTGTTCATTTGGTATATTGCAAGTGCCTTCCTCAGCTGGTGCAGAATCTTTGGGTGTATAAGTAGTTCTCCCTCTGGAGAGCAGAAGCCAAGTGAAAGGCATCCCATGTTCTAACCAGGAGGTTTTTTTCTGCTATACACAGGTTTGAAGCCAGGTCAGAGGAAGGTTTTATTCACCTGTTTCAAACGAAACGATAAGCGGGAGGTGAAGGTTGCTCAGCTGGCTGGTTCTGTCGCTGAGATGTCCGCATACCATCACGGTGAGGTAAGAGCCTGCCTGCTGTGCAAAACACCTTAAAGGGAAGGCAAAAAGCCCTTCTCTTGGCGTGACACTGACGATGCCTCTGAAGCAGAATTGGGTGTTTGAGTGTGAACACCAAATTAAAGTGGCTGTTTAGCTGCTATTAATGTTTCACAATTAATTTCACCTGAGGTTGGTCACTCTGCCTGCCCTGCCTGGATTTCATGGGAGCACAGTTCATACCAAAAGTAGAACAAGAAAAACCCGCTTTATTTGGGATGGATTTAGGCACATGTTTATAACCTTTCGGCTTGGGCAAGGAGAAGTTAAGCACTAAAACAAGGTGTTCTGTGGAAACTGGCAGAATCTTTCACTGGAGGTTTCAGAGCAGGTAGACAGCAGTAGAGGATCACTAAACATTTCTAGTCACCCAGACTTGGGATGCATTTTCCTAGAGTTTCCTCCAGTTTTTCATCAATTGACTTTATCCTCTGCATCCATTAAGTTCTGGGTGTGAATTCTGCCTTGCTTTGTCCATTCCCTGAAGCGTTCTGCGTGTTCAGCATTGCACCCTCCTTCATTGCAGGCTGCCCTGATGATGACCATCATTAACTTGGCTCAGAACTTTGTGGGCAGCAACAACCTCAACTTGCTGCAGCCCATCGGTCAGTTTGGCACACGGCTGCACGGGGGGAAGGACTCTGCCAGCCCTCGATACATCTTCACCATGCTCAGGTCAGCATTCCAGAGTTCTTACTGTCCAAATACTCTTAGCAGGGCTCAATTTTGCAGCAGTTAGAATCAAAAATGAATTGACTTTTTCCCTTTAAAATCTGGGCTGCTTGCATGCTCAGAGTAGCAACAACTGAAGTGAGATTTGGGTGCTAAATTCTGATATGCATGCTGATGGCTATCAGAGTAGGGAATTTGGAAACAGGAGCAGAAACCCAGGGAAAAACTTTGATGGGATAATAAAAAATTAAGGAGACTTCTTTTTGCATGGTGGTCATGTTTTGTAATGAGAATTTGGCCTTGAATTCCCCTCTCCATTCAGTCCCCTGGCACGGCTGGTGTTCCCACCGATGGATGACAACATCCTGCGGTTCCTCTATGATGACAACCAGCGTGTGGAGCCAGAGTGGTACATGCCCATCATTCCAATGGTGCTGGTCAATGGGGCTGAGGGCATTGGCACTGGCTGGGCCTGTAAGATCCCCAACTTCGATATCAGGGAGGTTGTGAATAACATCCGTCGGCTGATGGATGGAGAGGAGCTGTTGCCAATGGTAAGTAACATAATTAAAAAGCAAATGTCTCACTCGTTAGTTTATTGAGCTCATATTGAGCATTTTGTGGGAATGCTTTAAAACAGAAGTATCCACACAAAATTGAACCCAGTGTCTGTTCTGCTCAGCTTCCCAGTTACAAGAATTTCAAAGGCACCATAGACGAGCTGGGGCCTAATCAGTACGTGATAAGTGGTGAAGTGTCCATCCTTGATTCCACAACCATCGAGATCACTGAGCTGCCTGTCAGAACGTGGACACAGGTAAGAAACAGGGAATTTACCCTGGGAATGTAGTTTGCCCTGCAAAGCAAAAACAAATCAGTGGGTTTGGGGTCTGACTTTGCTTCTTTTCTCAGACTTATAAAGAGCAGGTTCTGGAGCCGATGTTGAATGGGACTGAGAAGACCCCCCCTCTAATCACAGACTATAAAGAGTATCACACAGACACCACAGTGAGGTTCGTAGTGAAGATGACTGAAGAAAAACTAGCAGAAGCTGAAGCTGTGGGGCTGCATAAGGTCTTCAAACTCCAAACAAATTTGACATGCAACTCCATGGTATGTGACAGATTTTGCTGAAGGAATTTCTTGGTTTAACTCAGACTCTGTGGACAGCTGCAGTCATTGCATGAAACAAAAATCCTCTTTGGCAGTAACCTATTCACTTCGATTTTTCTGCTGTTACTGGTTTTAAATCAGCTTTCAAAGGTCAGGAGCCTGGCTTGGGAGTGGGCCCAGAGTGGATGGTTTGCCTGAAGGAAGCAAAGTGATCTGAAATCACAGTTTGCAGAGCCCTTTGAGCCAGCAGCACAGGCACTGAGCGTCTGGCTCCTGACAATGTGTGAAGCTGGATGCAAGATGTTAGTCCTGCACAGAGCTTTAAGATTCAAGTAACCTTAACTCTGCTAGGGGTATCAAGAACATTGAGTTTCTAAAATTATCTCTGCTGCTGTGCTTACAAACTGAAGTAGTTTCTAGAACAACACCGAGATTTAATAATTTATTGATTAGTAATGTAATGGTATCATCACACGTGTGTTACAGGTAATTTTCAGTGGGTTTGGAATCTGTTTTCTCATCACAGCACCCATGTTCCTTCGTTTTCCTCCAGGTTCTCTTTGACCACGTTGGCTTTCTCAAGAAGTACGACTCTCCCCAGGATATTCTTAAGGAGTTCTTTGAACTCCGGCTCCGATATTACAATTTGAGGAAGGAATGGCTTATTGGGATGCTGGGTGCTGAGTCTGCAAAGCTGAGCAACCAGGCTCGCTTCATCCTGGAGAAAATAGATGGCAAAATTGTCATCGGTGAGTGGTGTTCGTGGTGACTGGGATTGTGAACTGGGAGAACTGGGTGTCCCCTTGAGCTCTGTCAGCACCCCCTCAGTCTCAGGCTGGCTCTTACAAACCACACCAGAGCTTATCTCTGTTGCAGTGACATCCAAGAGGAAAGCGTTTCCCAGAGTATCCTTGGTCTGTGTATTATGCACCCCTTAATGACAACAGGATACTCATGCGGCTTTCCTGCTTTGTGTTTGACAAGTTTTTGAGGGTAGAATTTTTTTAACAATTTAGCAAAAAAATTCCTATTTCTGACTCAGTAGGAGTAAGGGGTTTAATTATGTTGGCAGTGTTTGCTGTGAAATGCATTCTTAAGAATCCGTATCTCTGTCCATTATCTTTGTGAACCTCTGCAAAAAAAATAGTCCAAATCATGTTCTCAGTGGACTGGGGGTTCAAACTTAGAAGATACTCAAGTAGCAGCATCTGAGAATCATGAGCTAGAAAAAGAAGCAGATCTTTGTTCCCAACATTCACATTTCTCAATCCACTTTTGCCCCTCGGTGTAAAAGACAGGCTGTGTTTCGCTGCCTTCATGGGGGATGTGGCCAGACAACGTGTCATAAGATGCTTTGTGGTTTGTGTCTGAAGGCAGCCCAGTAATCCCAGCAGCAGAGTCTGTCTCCCTGAGCTCGGGAAGAGCAATAATTCCCTTGAAATGCATTTTCTTGGGTTTTTCTAATAAGTGCTTCCAAGGCTGCCAGAGCTGGTTTCATTTGTATTTGTGTCTCATGGCTGATTGCTTCTGATACCTTAAAAAGGAGCAAATTCCAGCTGAAGCATTTCCAGTGGTTGGGCACTTAGAGCATGAATTTCCCAGGTGATGTCTAATGAGGTGCAAGCTGCACGAAGCTACCAGGGCTTTTCTCCTCCACCTGCCTGTTCTCATGAAACCTGGTTTACACCATCACACCTTTTCTTCCCCAAGTTCAAAAACTACTTAAAGCATGGAAAATGCTTATATGGAAACAAAGGAAAATATTTACAGTGCTCTGGCAGGTACAGGAGCAATGCTGCCCTGACAAATCACCTGCTAAGCAGGAGCTTTCCAGGTGTTACTGAGACTCTTCCACATGTCCCAGCTGTGGTGAGGAAGGGCTGGTTTGGGATCTGTTCCTCCCAACAGCGAGTGGTAATGGTCACTGAGTGACAATCCTAAATGTCTTTTGTAGAAAACAAACCCAAGAAGGAGCTGATTCAAGTTCTTATCCAGAGAGGGTACGAGTCTGATCCCGTGAAGGCTTGGAAGGAATCACAAAACAAGGTAATGTTTCATTTATCCTCTGAATACACCCAAACTGGCTCTGGAGCTTTATAATCCATACAGAGACCCAGATTGCCTTTCAATTTGCAGAATTCAAGAGCTTGTGCATTTGATCAGTAGCCCTACCCTTGTGTGCCAGGGTATTTGTTGACAATGTTTGTTTCAAATCCGTGTTCAGGAGGAAGAGAATGAGGAGGATGAAGAGAGTGACAAAGAAGCAGCTGCATCTTCTGGCCCAGACTTCAACTACCTGCTGAACATGCCCCTGTGGTATCTGACCAAGGAGAAGAAAGAGGAGCTCTGCAAGCAGAGGGATAACAAAGTATGTGCCTTCCTTTCCTTGTAAAAGCATTATATTTGTATATATTGTGTTATATAGTTTATCTTTTTTGGAGACATATGTGACTGATGATTATCCTCTGTGATTCCCTTTAGGAAAAGGAGCTGGAGAACCTGAAGCGCAAGAGTGCCTCTGACCTGTGGAAGGAAGACCTTGCTGCCTTCATTGAGGAACTCGATGTATGTCAATGCTCAGTGCAGGTGACCCTGCTCCCTCCTCTTCTTACCCACCAGCTCTTTATTGACTCCTGTATCTTTTGGTGTTATTTTATGCTCCCCTCTGCAGGCAGTGGAGGCCAAGCAAGCGCAGGATGATGCAGCAGGGATTGCTGGCAAACCTCTGAAGGTGAAAGGAGGGAAAGCAAAAGTGAAGAAGGCCCAACTGCCAGAAGTGATGCCATCCCCTCATGGCATCAGGGTTGTTCCACGAATCACGGCCGAGATGAAGGCAGAGGCAGAGAAGAAAACTAAAAAGAAGATAAAGGTACAAAGGAACATTCCAAATGCTCAATCTTTCTCTACATTTTTTTCAATACAGTCCTAAAGAAATGCAAGTCCCTTTTAGCTGGGCTGGTCCTGCTGAAGCAGCTGTTCAGGGAGAGGGACAGAACCTTGGGAATGGGGGTGTCAGTCTAAAGGAGAATGATACACTGAGGTGTCAGGAGGCTTAGAGGGAATCTCTTGGCACATCACAATGTCAGGGATGGGTTGGTAGCTTAGAAAGGGAGAGGCAGATGCAAACAAGGTTGTTCCAGGTGTCTTGGGAAGTTGATAAGCCATTTAGCAAGCAGGAAGCACAGCCAGTAAATTCCCTTCTCTGTAACAGCCTTTGCATTCCCAGCAATGCTTTCAGCCACTTAATGCCATCATTGTTCTCCCTATCAAGGAGATAAAGAAGATTGAACTCTTTTTGTTGAACTAGTTGAAATTATGCTGAAATTCAGCCATTTCCAGCAGAGAAAACTAACCCACCCCCTCACCTGTTTGGCCCTGGAAACCTTTCCTCCACATGGTTCCACCCAACAGTTTTTCCAAATTACTGCCACTGTTGTTTTTATCCCACCCTGTCCAGTTCTGCATCCTCATCCCGCCCCGGGGCCATCCCACAGCAGCAGGACTGGAGTGCTCAGGAGCAGGGCCAGAGTTCCTGTTTTTGTTCGTGTTGGGTTTTGCTTTTGTAGTCCCCTGATTTGGGGACAGATCCTGTCTGATTTACAGACCCTGTCTGTAATCCATTCTACACACAGTTTGCTTCACAGGCTCAGCTTTCTTGTATCACTAAGTTTTACACGTCTAAAATAAGCAGCTCCTTCCTCCCCTACCCCATGTGCCTCCTCTCCAGGAGCTGACTCACTGTTTGCTATCTGCATCTGCAGAGTGAAAAAGCTGAATTTGATGAGAATCAGGATGGAAACACATCCGGAGAGAAGGAGGCTACAGGCCTGAAGCAGAGATTAGCACACAAGCTGAAGACTGAGCAAGGTAAATGCTTGGATGTTTCTCCCTCAGTAGAAAGGGAGAAGGGTTGTCAGTTTGGTTATCTGACCTCTTCCTGAGGGTGGTGAGCAACACCTGGGAGCAGGAGTTTTGGAAAAACTAGGGGAGGAAGAGGTCCTGGATAGACTCTTATTTTTCTTTGTATAATCTGGAATCCTCCAAATTTGGTGTATTTCTAAGCTGATCTTGAACTGCTGATCCAGAAGTGCACATGGAAGTGTGCTGGCTCATCCTGCCTCCCCATATTTTTCAGGAGCTAAGAGACAGGCCACTCTACCCTTCAAACCAATAAAGAAAACCAAGAAACGAAACCCTTGGTCTGACTCAGGGTCTGATTCAGAGTCTGATTTTGAAGCACCTCCACAAAGGGAGCGAGTGGTTCGTCAGGCAGCAGGTGAGTGAGGACATGGCTGCAGGAGAGGGATAATCTGTGGAGGAGAAAATGGAACAGACTATTTAGGGAGCTCCCAGAGCCTCAGATCACATTCAGAAATAATTTTTTAAAGGCTTCTTTATTTTGCTGTCTGAAGCAATTAAATATTTCTACCATTTGTGCACATTTTTAAGGAAAAGCAGAAATGGGCATCTAGAGAAATATGGTTATTGGGTTTAATTACACAACTGTCTTGGCAAATTAAATGTGTTGTGGGTGAGGTTGGAAGACTCCAAATGACAGAACACACTTGTCATTTGGAGTCTTCTCCCTGGCAGTCTCAGCATCTGCTTGTTTTTATTCAGATCTTTATTTTTTAATAACTGCAGCTAAAATATTGAAAAAGCAACTGAGCTGCATATTGCCAAATGTGTAAAATAACACATCTGTGTTCTTCCATCAGCCAAAGTCAAGCCCATGGTCATTTCGGACTCGAGTGGCTCCAGCTCAGATGAGGAGCCCGAGTTCCAGGTTGACAGTGAAAGCAGCTCTGATTCAGACAAAGACTCCAAGGCAAAACCTCCTCCCAAGCCCAGAGCTGCTCCCAAGTGAGTATTTCTCCACAGCCACTGAAGATTAGTTGTGCTTAATGCTACATAGAAGTTCATAGCTCTGCTTTTTTTCAATGCACCTATTAAGTGCATCATAAATTGAGAAAGTACTTGGGGTTTTGTTTTCTAGGGAAACCACTGAAAAAGCAGCAGAAGCTCCCAAGAAAAAGGCAGAGCCAAAAGCTGTCCCTGGTAAGTGCAAGAGCTCTAAACCATGTGGACTGTCCTAAAACCCCCTGGGGGAGTGCAGAGGGCAGAGCAGAGGGTGTGATTTGGCAGCTTCAGACTGACTTTGTGCTCCCTTTCTCCCCTTCCAGTCCAGGATGTCACTGATGACGACGAGAGCGACACTCCCACTGCTCTGTCCATCCCAGAGCCAGGTCCCAAGGCTGTGCCCAAAAAACCTGCTGCAGCCAAGAAGGCTGGAGCCACCAAGGGTAAGGGCAGCTCAGCAACATCATTTTTGGAGAACAATTATAATTCCTGAGGGATTTTGCTCAGCATTCTAAGGGCTGAGCAACTGGAGTTTTCATTTCAGCAAAGATCTGAGGTTTGTGGCAGGGGTTCTTTGGTTGTTGTCATGTTTAAGAGATCTGTTTCCAAACATATCATGTTCTAGTTCATGTTGGACATGCTTGGAGGGAGGGAATCTTAGTTTGGGAACAGGAAAAGTGAATGCTTCCTACAGTGCTATGTAATACTTGGCAGGAATAATCTGGGTGGAATTTGTGTCTTGCAGTCTATGTCTTCCTTCATGTCTTTTTGGGAAGAAAGCTGCCTGGGAGCTCCCCAGGAGGCAGGAAAGCTTTTTGGGGTGGTTTGATCTGTTCAGTGCTGGCTCCACCTCTGGCATTTGGCTTAGATTTTTTAAACTCGACTGCCCAAACTTTGTCAGAATTTGACACTGTTTAGCATATTCCAAATTGAATTGACTGGGTGTTGATCCCAGCAGGAAAATAGTGTGTTACTTCCACCCCTAAATTGAGAAAGCCTGTTATCCCTCAGCAATGCCCTGAAATGAGCTGAACTGGGAGATGTGCTTCAAGGGGCTCTTAAAAGAGTCAAAATATAGGTAAGAAAGAATCCCCAAATGAGTCTTTGGGAAATTCCTTCCTCCCTGTGCAGGAGTTTGAAGGTCTCAGATGGGCTACAGATCCTTGAGAGTTCAGAACTTTTCAATCTGAAATAGTCTGTAAATTGCTTTGGGGACCTTTTAATTTGATCCTCTCAGTGTAGCAGAACTGAGCAGATAAACAACCTCATTCCTCCTCATCTGGGGAAGGGAGATGTTTCTAGAAAACCCGGCTCCAAACAGGGCCGACCCGTGTGCTGACCCTGCAGCAACACAGAGCCTGTTTGTGTTGGAAGTGACTCCCAAACTGGGAAGGAGAGAGGAGCAAACTGGGGATTTAAGGCTGGGTTCTGTTCCAGACAACCAGCCCTCCATCATGGACATCCTGGCCAAGAAAAAGGCTGCCCCCAAAGCCAAGGCAGCGGCCAAGGAGGGACCCCCGCGCGCCGAGGGCAACAACGCCAAGGGCAGGAAGGTCATGAAGAGGCAGCCCTTGGATTCGGATTCCGAGTCGGATTTTGGCTCAAAGCCTTTCAAATCTGTTGCATCAAAGGTTTGTGCTCTGCACCCATCAGTGCCAAGGGAGCTGCAGGGAGGGGGGTCAGTTCTGGCAGGAAGAGCTGGTGGAGGTCGAACCTCTACCTGGGTGTGGGGAGCGGGGTGGATATAGAATCATGGAATGTTCTGAGCTGGAAGGGACCCACAAGGATCACCCAGCCCAGCTCCTGGCCCTGCCCAGGGTGCCCCAACCATCCCACCCTGTCCCTCAGAGCGTTGTCCAAACCCTCCTGGAGCTCTGGCAGCCTTGGGGCCATGCCCAGTGCCCTGGGGAGCCTGGTCAGTGCCCACCACCCTCTGGGGGAAGGACTTTTTCCTAATAAACCTGGATCCTGGGTTTGGTCCCACTGTACCCATGGCACAGCAGGCGTTTGGTGCTCACTGTTGTTCCTGGGGTGCTCAGATCCATGACTCCTCCCCTGCTTTCCCTCCAGAAATCCAAGCTGCAGGACAACACCTTCACCGTTGATCCCCGCACTGACAGCCCCCCAGCCCAGCCCCGGGCCAGGCCTGGCCGTGTCAAAAAGCCCATCCAGTACCTGGAGGAGTCCTCAGAGGACGACATGTTTTGAGCTTTTAGCAAAATTTTAAACTCCTGACCCACAATGAGCCTTCAGCAGAGCTCTGGAGCTCCCACCAGAGACCACCTCGGCCTAAGAAGTCTCTGAAAACGTTCATTACAAGTGAACACAGCTCGTTTTTTCTTGGTTTTAAATAACTCAGGTTTGTTCAAACGTGAACATCCCCTTTTCTGTGAACATTGGAGCCACGTGCCCAGCGAGTGCTGCCACACTTCCCTCTTCCCCATTATTTGGCACTTTGTGGTCATTTTAGTGTTAAAGTTGACTTCAGAACCTGCCAAATCCTTTATAATTGATACATCCCTCCTGAAATATCTGAAAATACTAAAATACATAAACTTTTACCTCCACCACCCAACACAGGTGAACTGGAACCATTTTTCCAGTAAATATTCTTGTCCTTGTAAATATTTTCTGTGTTTTTCCTTGTTGTCCTGAGTTTGTCTTTTTTAATATTTGTCTAATAAAAGTGTGTGTTTGTACTGATTTTCTTCACTGAATTTGTGTGTTTGTTTTTAGGAAAATTACCACTGCAGAGCTTGTGCAAAGCCCTCTCTTTGCCAGAGCAGAGGGCTTGGCACAAGCCCTGGGGGTGTTGGGCTGGTTGGCCACTTCCCCACTGGTTGTGGCCACTGTGGCTCCACTGCCAAATTCCTGTGAACACCCCTGTGGTCCCCCAGCCCGGGGGGAGCTGCTGGCCCAGAGAAGCTGTGGCTGCTCCATCCCTGGAACTGCCCAAGGCCAGGTTGGAGCACCCTGGGCCACTGGAAGGTGTCCCTGCCATGGCAGGGGGGGCACTGGATGGGCTTTGAGGCCCCTTCCAACCCAACCCATCCCATCCCATGACTCCACGCCCACCCAGGGCCCCCCGCGCTATCGGTGCTTTGCTGGACCCCAGTCAAGTGTGGAAAGCGCTGTCAGATTTTCCACTGGCTCTGGAGAGCGTCTCCGGCGCGTCCCCTCCGAGGGCCGGGCTATTTGCGGCAGAGCCCTTGTCACGACCCAGGGCGGGGTTGTGGGGCTGCTCAGAGCCCGGCACCGCCCGGGTGGGGATGGAGAGCTCTGGGAGCAGCACAGAGGGCCCCACGGGGTCCACAGCAGGGGTTTCCCCATCCCAACATCTCCCGGGTGGGAGCTGAGCCTGGGAATGCCGGGCTCTGTGACCTGCCATGGGCACTGCACGTCCCCGAGGGGCAAACGGGGTCCGAGGGTGGCCCGTGTTGTGCAGGCTCTGCTCCCCTTACTGGAAAGGGGATTTGAGGTGCTGGCAGAGGCTGGGCAGGGGCTGGGGGAGCCCGGCACTGCCATGGGGGGTTTGTTGCAGGGATCACACGTGCCAGAGCTGGGGATAACGCGGGGGACCCGTGGGGTCCCTGGCAGCACCCATGGGGTCCCTGACAGCCCCGGCACAGTGTCCCTGTCCCAGGGAGAGCCAGTGGCACACATGAACACCCCCTGGGCACTGCCAGGCAAAGCCCAGCCACTGGCAGGGCTGGATGTACCCGGGCCCTGAGGGGTCAGGGAGCAATGGGAGAGCCTTCTGGGGGTCAAGTGCTGTGGCCTGGGGACCCTCAGGCCCTGAAGGTTTGGATAAGCCAAAGTTTGGGGGCATTTCTGCACTGGGGTGGCCACTGTTCCTGCACCAGCCTGTGCCCTGGGCAGCTCCCAGCCCTGGGCAGGGGCAGCCTTTGTCCTTGAGCCACCCCCCCAACAGTTCCAAGCCCTTCCCTCCCCTCCAGGCGCCCCTGTGGCTGCTCTGTCCCTTTAAAAGGACTCCAGGCGTGGCTGTGGGACTGTTATCCCAGCCCAGCCGGACAAGGGACCGGACAGTGCTGGACAGCCCTGGACACCGTGCTGGCACATCGGGGACCGCAGCCTGCACAGGTACCGGAGTGTTGTGGGGAGCTCTGGAAATCTGGGGGGGACAAGGGATAGGGAATGTGCAGGCCTTACCCCAGCTGGTGTCCTTGGACCCATTCCTGGGGAGCGAGTGCTGAGCACGGGGGACACCTGTGACAGGGCTGAGTTGGGCTGCAGTGCCTGGGCTCTCTCCCAGGATTGGGGCCATTGTGGTGCATTGGGGAATGGTGGGAGGATGGAGAGCTAGAGGGGCTGTGCTGCCACAGGGGTCTGACCTCGTGGTCACGGCATCCCCCAGAGCTGCCCCCATCCCACAGCACGGCCATGGGCGAGTGGGGCTTCCTGAGCTCGCTGCTGGACGCTGTGCAGGAGCACTCGCCCATGGTGGGCCGGTTCTGGCTGGTGGTGATGCTGCTCTTCCGCATCCTGGTCCTGGCCACGGTGGGCAGCGACGTCTTCGAGGACGAGCAGGAGGAGTTCGTGTGTAACACGCAGCAGCCGGGCTGCAAACCCGTGTGCTACGACGCCGCCTTCCCCATCTCCCACTATCGCTTCCTCGTCTTCCACGTCGTCGTGCTCTCGGCGCCCGCCGCCCTCTTCGTCATCTTCGCCGTGCACCAGGCGGCCAAGCCGGGCCGTGGAGGGGCTCCTGGACAGCAGCACACCCGCCGCCTCCAGCCCTTCTACGTGGGCAGTGTGGTGGCCCGAATTGCGGCCGAGCTGGCCTTCCTGCTGGGCCAGGCGCTGCTCTACGGCTTCAGGGTGCAGCCGCTCTTCGTGTGCCGCCGCCGGCCCTGCCCGCACCACGTGGACTGCTTCGTGTCCCGGCCCACCGAGAAAACCGTCTTCATCCACTTCTACTTCGTGGTGGGCTTGGTGTCGGCGCTGCTCAGCATGGCCGAGCTCGCCCACCTCCTGCGCAAGGGACCCCCGGCAAGGGGCGGCTGCTGCCCCCAACCCCAGGAGAGGGGCACGGCCCCCGGGCAGCCGGCGGGGGCTGCAGAGGAGCCACGTGGTGTCCCCCAACGTGGGGACCTCACCGTGTGACCCGGCCTGGGCTGCCACTGCTGCCATGAGCTGTGGCCGTTCTCAGCCAGGCTGGGCCATGCTGGGCCGTGCTGGGCCATGCTGGGCAATGTCCCAGTGTCCCCAGTGCTCCCAGTTCCTGTTATGGGCAGTGGATGGGCCTCACCCGGCAGCTGCTGGAAAAAACAATATGGACAAAAGGAAAACAAACAGGTCCCATCCCTGTGCAGTGGCAGGGACATCCCTGACACCCCCTGCCCACCCCCAGCCCAGCACGAGGGAGCCAGGGCTGCCCCACACCCCGTGCTGGGGGTGTCACAAATGCCCTGGGGGTGGCCATGGGCATTGGGTGGCACAACTGTGGCATCAGGACTAGGCAGGATGGAGCTTTTGGGATGCTGGGGGGACCCCACAGGGTTCTGCCCCAGCTGAGCCTTTGGGGATGGCCAGAGCCAGGAGAGCAGATGGGGGGTCCTGGGGTACCTTCCTGCAGCAAAGAGCCCCCACCTGGCCATCTCCTCCCCACCCTGCACCCCCTCCCATCCTGGTACCCCACAAGAAGAATAAGCCAGGCACTAGAATAAATAAACTTT
>WBMV01006431.1:287933-301794 GCA_013396655.1 Campylorhamphus procurvoides
CGGCGGGCCGGCTGCCAGTCCCCTGCCAGGCCGGAACGGGCCCCGACGTGCCGGGCAGGTGTCGGGGCAGGTGTCGGGGCAGGATGGGGCGCTCGCCCGGGGCTGAGCCCCGTGCCCCCCACAACCCGCGGGGTGCAGAGCAGCCATCCTGCCCGCGCCCCCTGCCCCTGGCCCACCTTGCCCCCTCCGGGCACAGCCAGGGAAGCCAGCAACACGGGGAGAGACCCTGCGCCACCCCCAGTCCCCACCTCGGGGTGACCCTGCGGCAGCCCCGGGCTCGGAGGGCGGCGGTGGCCGAGGGGACACAGCGGGTGACCCCCTGGCCTTTGCGGGACTCTGCTCCCGGGGGCACCCGGGGAGGGGATGGAGGGACCGTGTCCCTGCAGCTCCCGCTTTGTTCCCTCCTCGCCTCCACCCGGCAGTTGCCTGGCAACTCCATCCATGCGGCTGCCGGAGAGCGGCAAAACATGTCCCCACGTCCCCATCCGCGGCTGCACGAGGCCCTGGAGGGATGGGGTGGCACAGCACCTCCCTCCTGTGTCCCTGCAGGTGCTCAGACACCCCACACTGCCCCCAACACCCCCAAACAATCCCACCCTGCTGAGTTCCCCCGTTCCCTTTATCCGGGGCGTCCGGACAAGGGTTCCCAGCCCCAGGTCTGAGTGGTGCTTCTGCCTGGGCTGCAGCCACGTGGAGAGGGGCTTCTCCCGACAGCAGGAGGGGAGACTGAGGCACAGAGAGACCCTGCTCGCTGCTTGCAGGGCCACACAGGCAGGAGGGACCCAGAGCGCTGTGCCGTGCCAAGGGCGATGCTCCTCCTGGGAAAGCTACCCCAGATCCGGCCTGTCCCAGCCCCTCTCCCCAGCTCGGCAGGGACGGGGGCACTGCTGGCGCAGAGAGAACTATTGGCTTAATTAATTTGCTGTTATTTCTCCTAACGAGCTGGGATCTGGAGCGGGTGCTTCCCTCGGTTGGCAGCCGCCGCATTCCCCCGCCCCGAGCCGGGGGTGCGAAGCCTCCAGGCACTGCTCAAAACAGACCGTGTGTAGGAGGGAAAAATTACACCCCGGGAAAAATCCCTCCCTGAGCCAGCGCCTTAACCCACTTCCCGGCTGCAGCACTGCGAGAGGGGAGCTGGGTGTTTGGGGAAGGGGAGAGCCCACCATGGCAGCCCCCCTACAAGGGGCTGAGCAGAGCCCTGGACCCCTGAGACTTCTGCCAGGGAAGGGAATTGGGGCAGGGGGACTGGGGAGGGATAATGCCTCCTGCCTCTGCTGCTGGAGGGGCTGTGGGACCCCCACCCACTGCCAGGGTAGGAGCTGAGCGCTCCCACCCTGCTGCCAGCAGTGAGGGCAGGAGCTGGGGAGAGGGAAGAGGGAAAGGGGGTGGGATGCAAAGGGGGAGTTGGAATCCTCCCTGCCCTCGAAGCCCCCTCTGGCCCTACCAGCATTGTTCCCCTGCCCATCCCAGCTGCAGGAGGGCAGAGCCTGCCACAGCAGTCCCTCCATAGGATTGGGGTGGGCACAGGGGTGGGATCAGGCCCCCACACCCCCGTTCAGTGTGGGCAGGTGGGTGGGGGGCTGGCAGAGGCTGCAGCAGCCGAGGCAGAGGCAGCACCGCCCAGAAAGGCAGGGGTGGCAGTTCCAGCTCCACCAACACTCCAGTTGGTCCTTCCCTGGGAGCCAGCGAGGCTGGGGGAGAGGAGGGGGCTCACTGTAGCCCCCAGGCCTGGGGAGAGGAGCGGGCTCTGGGACAGGAGGCAGCTGCTCCCAGGGACGTGGGGGTGGCTGGCACCAGGAACAGCGGAGCTGCAATTCCAGTCCCACCGGGAGCTCCTGGGAAGGGTAGAGCAGCTCCTGGGAAGTGGAGAGTGGCTCCTGGGAACAGAGCAGCTCCTGGGAGATGGAGAACGGCTCCTGAGAAGGAGGGAGCTGCTCCTGGGATGAGCAGAGGGGACAACGTCCTGCCAAGGAAGCTCAGGTGGACCCTGTCCCTGCAGGTCTCAGCCCCAGGAAGGAGAAACAAGACCTGGCTGCTTCCTACTCTGATGGAGATGTGCACCCCACAGGATAGGAATCCAAATAACACCAAAAACCCAGCACAGGGGTGTAAGGTCCAGGATGCTGGCTGTGTGACATCTGTCAATGACACACGTCAGCCTTAAGGCAGAGACCTGGTGACATCAAAAACATGAGGGGGTTCTGCTTAGGGAATGTGGCTTCAGTGGCTGCAAAGAGACACAGAAAGGTCAGGGAATCACGAACACAAAAGAAAGGCATTTCTGCTGGAGAGCAGGGCATAGAGGAGGGATCCACCTGGAGAGTGGGCAGGTGGGCGCCAGGTCCCCATCCTGGCCACAGATGGGGACAGGGTGGTCGAGATGCCGCTCACTCGGTGACGTCCCCCTCGCCCAGGGCCTGTGCCAGCAGCTGGCACATCCCCACGGCGTCCCGGCACGTGCTTGGGAGAGCAGCAGGAACCGGCAGGAACGGGCAGGAATGGGCAGCCGGCCCTGCCAAGTTTCCTAATGCAATTTGCAAACGGCTGCAAGGCCGTGGCCAAGCTGGCGGCGGGCAGGGGGACGGTGCTGTGGCACAGGGGAGCCAGCCAGAGCAGCCTGGCACAGCCAGCACCCCATGGCACTGGGAATCCGAACGGGGACAGAGGCTGCAGTGGGGGAGGGAACAAGGTGGGGGCAGGTGCAGGGCTGGGGCGCTTCCTCATGGGGCCAGAGCCCAGCCCGGAGCGTCGGGGCGGGTTCCAACACCCTCCACAGCCCCAGCAGCAACACCCAAGCGCTGGGAGCAAAGCTGGCCCTGCCAAGCTGGTTTGGGTGCTGGCTGGGCTGCTTGGGCAGCGTCGGGGTGCTGGGTACCCACAAAATCTCCCCCTCTCTGCTGAGAGGGTGGGTGGGAACGTCCCACTGTGCTGTAGGGGGCAGCAGGGACAGGGGTTACACCGTGGATTCCCAACTCAGAGCTCACACACTTGGCCCAACACCAGTTACCAATGGCTTGTTGGGAAAAGAATCAGGAGCAGCTCCTAAATTAAGTGGTTCCTGCCCAGGCAGTGCATTCCCAACAGCCTCCCATGGCTCTGGGGCCCCTCCCTTGGCTCCAAAAGTGGCAGAAATCAACTTGGTAAGTTGAAAAGAGATTTGAAATGAAGAATGAACTGTCAGGGGGGTCAGGGGATGTCAGCGCTGCTCACCCAGACAAATAAATACAAAATACCCAAAAGAAACAAATCAGCTTTACTGAAGGAGCTGCTTCATTCCTTAAATAAAAACAGAGACCACGATCAAGCCAGTGGAGTTTGACATCCCAGGAGGGAGCAGGGAACGTTTAGTAACAGGGAGAAGTGGGGACAACATGTGGCCAAGGACCGACTCGGGGGCTGGTTCTTCGGTGGCCCTGGCGTGGGGGAGGAGGGGGTGGGCAGCAGTGGGATGGATTTCGGGAAGGCACCGCTCAGACCACGGGGGAAGTGCCTGGCCCTGAGCAGGTGCGGGTGTCTCATCCCGCTGCCTCACCTCCACACGGGGAAGGAGCCATTCCAAGGAGCAGCTTCCTCCTCACCGAGGAGCCGAGCCTGGTGCTGGGATTCCCGCGGCCACATCCCTACGTGTTGCTCCTCTCCTTTGATTTTTCACCTTTGCTGTCCTGGGAGGGGGAAGAGGGAAGAGCAGCAGAGGTTGAGGACCCCCACCCAAGCCCTGGCACACCTGGGTGCCAAACTCCCCCCGCCCACCCCTCTGGGCACAACCATCTCCCTGTGCCAACCTCTCCTGTGGTTCCAGATTTTTCCATCACAAGGCCTTTCTCAGGGCCCCTCCACCAGACAATGTTTCCCAGCCCTCCCTGTGTATGGGAACCCACCAGCACATGCCTGCCCGGGTCCGGGCTTGCTCGGCTTCCATAAGTGAGGAAGGTATGGAAAAGGAAACCAAAAACACACACGTGGCACTCCAGCACGCTCACACACGCACAGCTCACAGCACTGGAGCAAGGAGACCATTCCCAGCACGGGGAAGCCCTGTCATCCCTGAAAAACCTTTAACTCTACTGCCTCAATTATCTACTAAGGTCTCAACATTCATTCTTCCAAAAAATTTCTGCCTTCTAGCCTAAGGCTGGGTTTTTCCCTCTCTAAATTGGCCTTTTTTTCTGCCCTGAACAAATAAAATAAAAAAGAGTCAACTTCAGACTTACTTTTTACGTGGTTTTAGTTTTAAAGATTTAAGTAACTCAAATTAACTGGAGCCCTGCTTACCACCTGCAAAGAGAAGCTGAGGTTTGGGACAGGTCAGAGACGAGATAGGTTAAGATTTCCTCAGAACAAGGTTCTTTTTTTGGGATGGGAGAGGGAA
The DNA here is from genome assembly GCA_013396655.1 of Campylorhamphus procurvoides. NCBI lineage: Eukaryota > Metazoa > Chordata > Aves > Passeriformes > Dendrocolaptidae > Campylorhamphus > Campylorhamphus procurvoides. Next base: position 292,303 of record WBMV01006431.1, read on the forward strand.
CTGCAGCCTCACACACGCCAGTGGCACCACAGGCACACACACGCACAGGCCCACAGAGAGGGGATGGTACCTCTGGAGGGGGTGGTTTGATGGTCACGGGCTGGGACGTCCGGCGGGGCGGGGAGGGCTTGGGCTGCACCTGCTGCTGGACAGTGTTGTAGTAGGTGACCCCCCCATACACCTGGGACTGCGCCTGTGGGAGCAGCAGGGTCAGAGCTCTGGGCTGGGGGGGCTGTGAGACCCCTCCAGGCACCACAGGGGTGGGACAGATGTCCCCAGCCAGCGCTGTGGGAGGGGGCTCAGTTGTGCTGTGGCCCCCAAAGATCAGCTCCCGAGGCCCCTCATGTGTCCCCACCCCTCACTGGGCTCCCCCTGCCCCAGGAGGGTGGGCAGGGACAGGACACAGTCTGTGGCAGACAGGGCTCCCCCATCCTGCAGTTCCCCAACTGCCACGGAATGCCTGTGCTTCCCAACAGCTTCTCCCCAGGGACAGGACTCCCCCACACACCCAGCCCTGCAGCCCCAGGGTTGGGATCTGCACCCACAGCAGGGATCACCCGGAGCAGCAGGAAGGGCAGGGAGTGTTTGGAGCTCAGGGATCGTGCAGCTCTCTGTCCTGCCACGGCGTGTCAGCCCTGCTCCGGCAGCAGGGAGCTGGGCTGGGCTGATCTGCCTCCTCACACAGATCTGATCACATCTGGTCTGATCCTCACAGGGATCTGATCCAATCTGCATCCTCAGGGATCTGATCTGTCTCCTCATTGCCCAGAAACAACCCTGGATGAGGAGTTGGATCATAGAGCAAGAAAATCCAGCCCCATGCTGTTCACACCCTCCAGTTCTCAGCCTCCATCCCAAACAGAACTAACTCCCAAAGCCATTCCAAAGGTGTCCTTGGCTCAGCAGGAACCTGGAGGGGGGCTGTGCCTGTTCCCAGGTTTCTGGTGGACAGTTTCCTGTTCCACATGGGAACACCTCGATTCCAGACCCCCAAACACAGGATTTCACCCCCTGCACCCCACACTAAGGGAGCTGCACAGCAGCCACCCCACATGGAGCAGTCCAGCTGCTCCACAGCCTCTCCCAGGGAAACCTCAGAGAACACACCCCACACTCCAGTGTCCCACCTGCTCCTGCTCAGGAAGGAGCTGTGGCACACCGGGCTTACCTGCGTGTTGGGATAGAGATGAGGAGGGGGCGGAGGGGGCAGAGCTCCGGGGGGGTAGGGGTAGCCAGGATTCCCAAAATTCATCACTCCAGGGGCGGAGAAGTAGGTGGGAGTGAGCAGCTGCTGTGGTGGGGGCTGGCCCGGGGGCATGGACACCGGCGGGGGGTAGAGGCCAGGGTTTGCCATAGCAGGGGGCGTCTGGTGGGGGTGTAAACCTGGAGGTGACAGGCAGGAGAGGGACGTCACTGGAGAAGCCACCGTGTCCCATGGAGGGCTGGGGTGGGACACGGGGCATGGCCCTCTCCCCAGTTCCGGATTCACCAGAACCAGACGTGGCCCCACCACCAATTCACTTCAGGAAACAGTTTTTGTGAGCAAGCAGAGAATGTGACAGTTCAACGGCTCCCAGTTCTGCTTTTCCCTGAGCTACAGGCACAGGGAGTGAGGAACCAGCTCAGTGCCCACAGAAGGGAGTGGCTCAGCCCAGAGGGGCCCCACAGGGACCCGCAGAGATCCAGCCAGGAGCTGCCAAAGGTTCAGATACCCCAACCCTGCACTGGCTGGAAGCTCCAGAAAACACCTATTCTTTCTTTCCTTAATATTGACACTGATTCAACCTCACTGCAGAAAGGAGCAGGTCTCTTCCATATTGTAAAAACAGGGAAAATGGATTCCCCCAGTGACAGAGGCTGTGGGAAACCAGAGTTCTCTGTCCCCCAGGGCCAGGGGTGTCCTGCTGGCTCCTCACCTGGATGAGGGAGGTGCATCTCCGGCTGCACGATCATCCCCTGGGGTGGCAGCGGGGCTGGGTTCTCCCCATGGGTGTAGATTGGTCCCTGGAATTGTACTGCAACACATGACAGCCTGTGAGGAAAAGCTCCACAGAATTTCATTCCCCTGCAGCAGGACACACAGCCCAGTAGCCCTGAGGGCTCCCAGCCAGCTCCCATGGCACACACAGGCTCACAGATGCCATGTGATCCCAACAGAAAAGCCTCCTACTCCCTTTAGAAAGCAGGAAAATGCTCAGGAAATTTCTTCTCTAACACTTTAAATGCTGGAGGGGATTGCTAATCCATCCTCAGCCCCATTCTGTGACTGTCCCCGCTCTGAAACGTCAAAGACCTGATTTAAAGTTCATTTTAAATCCCAGTTCTCAGGAAGAATTGGGGTGTCCTGAGAGTCCTGGTACAGGGAGGGGATAACACTGAGGATAATTCCATGGTTTAAACACAACCAGGGAGGCTCCCAGCAGCCTTTTAGTCACCCAGCGAGGGGACACAGTGACACTACAACAAAGGAAAAAGAAGACAAAGCCCCCCAGAGCCCCCCATGATCTTCCTGGCCGCAACAGGAGTGGGGGGATCCCTGCTCCAGCTGCCCAGCTCCACAGAGCCTCAGGAGCAGGGGGGAAACACTCACGTGGGTCATAGTAATGCCCTTCCATGATGCTGATGTGCATGGGGGGCGCGGGCTCCGGCACTGGGGGTCTCTGGCGCTGCGAAGAGTAACGCTTGACACGGCCCCCCGGCACTGCCTGCAAGAGTCCTGGTGTCAGGGGGGCTGGGAGACACCCACAAACCCAAACCTCCCCCCAACCCTCCCCTGGGTCACCCCCAAACACCCCCAAAAGGGAAAGGCTGAGGTGGCAGACAGCCTCTAATTACCCCAACCCCAAACAATTACAGCCCGTGTCCGGGATCACGGTTACCATCTCCTCCATCCGGTTGAACTGCGGTGGTGGCCCCGTTCCCACGTGCATATGGTTGGGAATACCTGAGGAAGGAACACACTGGTTATTATCGTGGTTTGTCCTCGTTCCCAGGCTGGCGCTGCCTCGCCCAGGGATGTTGCTGTGGCTCAGCTCTCACTCCCATGGCATGGAACCTTTGGACTTCATGACTCTCATGGTTATTTTAAATATTTTGGGACAATTTAGAGGCTGTTTTGTCACTGCACACTCACCCATGGTGTTCAGCACCTTCTAAATTCTGCTTAAAAAATAAATCCCATGTCCTGCTCTAAGCTCTGTGTCTGCTGAGACGTGGATCCCTTCCTGGTGGGTCAGGATCCATGTGGGATCTGAAGCTAAACCCTCTTCAAGTTGTAAACATTTTTGTTGTGGGAACCTTTGGAATCAAACACTGAAGGGATGGCTTCTAAAACCATGGTTTAAACCATGGTGCCAAGGGGATCACAGGTGATCCCAGGGGAGAGAAAATGGACTAACTAAATACTGGAAGTGCTCATGCATCACTGTCAGTGCAAATATAGGCACAGGGACACAGAATGGACTGATGGGAGACAAATGCTTCCCAGAATTAACTCCTCCCTTATGCACTAGGGACAAACAAGGGACAGCAGAGTCACAGGCAGAATGTGATGCAGGCTAGAGCCATCCCAAGGAAATTTGTGAGGATGCTTCAACCCCCAAAAATACACAATCTCAGCACTTCAGAACTCTCATCCCACTGCCACATTTTCATCCTGTCTGAGGGTCTGTTCAAACACAGACTTCCCAGTCCCACCAGTACAAAATGACTTCTGGTTCCATGACCTCAACCCCACAGACACTTATGAAAGCAGCAAGTCACTTCCTTCTCCTTGCTCCAGTTTTATTCCCCTTGGGAAGCACTCTAACAGTCCTCAGAACACTCTAATTCTGCACAGGGATAATTATACCTGGATGACCTCTCCATGGATATGCAACTGGAACTGTCCTCAGCTGGCACTGAGGTAACTCTGTCCCAAGTCCCTTCCTCCTCCCAGGCACAAAAGGATTTGCCAATCCCAGCCAGGCCTCAGTTTGTGGCAACCAAGACACAGCTCCAGGAAATGAGTTGATAAACAGGGAAAAGTTCCCTCCTGCTCCAGGCAGGACATCAAGGAGCCCAGACATTGATCCTTATCTCCTGCTGTCCTGCAGCATCACAGGGCGAGGGGAAAGGATCCCCCCTTCAGTCCTTCCCAGCCCTAATTCCATTCACCTACTGGAATGTTTAATTTCCCCTTTTCCTCTGTGGTTGTGTCCCCACTGCACTTCCTCAGTAGGAACCACCCTGGGACTGGGCTCAGGCAGAGACAGCTCAAGCTCCAACCAACCACACGGCTCAGGATGGCACTGGGCTGCTGGAAAACCAGGAGGCTGCTCCCACTTACCCCTCAGCTCCCGCGGTGGGATGAACTGGGACTGCCCCGGGGTCCAGTTCTGCTCTGTCAGGTTCATCTGGGTCATCTCCTGCTCCAGCCCATCCACGCTGGATTCCACTGGTGACTCCCAGTTGCTCTTGGCTGGTGGAGAGGAGGTCTCTGGGGGCGTGGGTTTTGGAATGACAGGAGCCAGCCCCTCGGAGGCAGGCGCTTCCTCCGGCAGCTTCCCCACATCCCCAGCCTTCACTCTGGTCCTTCTTGCCCGGGAATAGGATTTCTTCTCAACTGGTCTGTCTGGTGGGGGCTGCACGGCATCAGCAGCCATGGCTTGGCTTTCCAGAGCGCCCTCCTCCTTCCCAGGGCTGCCGTGGACATGTGCCACCTCCAGCTCGGGGGACGTGTCCCTCGGTGGGCTCTGCTCCGTGCGCTTCCCGCGGTAGCCGCTCTCCTGCTTGGCTTGTTCCCCATTTCTGTGTGGGACACCCGATTCCGACGCCCGGTAGCCTGGACGGGTGTCCTTGTAGCCCCCCATCCTGGGGTAGCTCCTGGGGGGAGGCATCCTGGTGGAGCTGCGGTTGGGGAAGGGGCGCGGGGGGGCCGAGGGGCTCTTGGGCCCCTGGTGCCTCGGGGGCTTTGGGGGCCTCTCGTTGGACCAGTTGGGGTCTCGCTGGGGGGGACTCCCAAACCTGGGGGAGAGAAACAGCACAAATAACTGGATAGAAAAATCACCGGGAGGGAGGAATTGCTGTGTTAAAGAGCCCCTCTCTATGATGACTGTCTAGAAATCCCAGAAACAAGTGATGGATTTTAAACCCATGGTTTAAACCACAGTGCCAAGGGGATCACAGGTGATCCCAAGGGAGTGAAAACGTACAAAATAAACACTAAAAGTGTTTGTGGATCACTAACAGTGCAAATACAGGCACAGGAAGACACAACGGACTGACAGCAGCCAAATGCTTCTGAGAATTAACTCACTCCCATACGACAGAGCTTCCCCTCTTTGGGGGTTCCAGAGCCATCCCCTCATGGGATGATCCAGGCCCTGGTGTGACTGGGGCTCACCGTGGCTTGCGCATCCTCCTGGGCTTGATGTCATCGGGGTTGTGGGCTGAGCGGATGTCGTAGCCATACAGAGCAATCAGCTCCTGCCTGGTCTTGGGGGCCTGTTCATCCTCCCGGAATTTGTCGTGTTCCCAGCGCCCCTCGTCCTTCCACAGCTTCCTCTGGCGGCCCTTTGGCCTGCAGCAGGGACACAGAGCATGGAGCTGTGAAGCCAAGGTGTGGCAGCTCCGAGCAGTCCCACAAAGAGACCGAGCATTCCTGGGGCAGGGAATGCACAGGAGGCAGCATCCCTCCTTCCTCCTGCTCCTCCTGCCCAGCAGCTCCTGGTGACTCATTGCTGTTTGGGAAAAGCAGCAGGAAGGGTCACTGCTCCTTGGCACAAAGCCTTTTCTGTGGGCTTTTTTGCACCTCTCCTTCGAGACAAGGACCTGAGGTGTCCTGGCAGGACAGAGCAGGTAATGGAAGTACTGCTCTTCCCAGTGCATCCCACTGAAGTAATGAGCTGTGCTGCCAGAGGTTGGCCTGGAATGGCCTCCCCCTCCCAGAGCTGCTGGGGGACACTCACATACCTGAGCTCCTCCTCCTGCGTCTGCCCTCGGAGGTCGTGCTCAAAGAAGAGCCCCTTGCGTGGGATGTACGCCGGGTTCTTCCGATCCTCATCATCATCCAGGTGCTTGGGCACCTTTTTCCCAACTTTTTTCTCCACAGGCTCCGTGCTCTCCTGTCAGAACCAGCGAGCTCTCACCACTGCAGCAGTCCTGCTGCCAGCCCCCAGCCCGTGCCCACGGGACACCCACCTGCCCATCACCGCTCTGCCGCTCGCCTGTCACTGCTCCCTTGGGATCCAGCTTCTCACTCCCCTTCTCTGCTCGGGCTGCTGACTCGCAGGAATCAGTGCTGTCCTGCTTCAGGTCCACCTTGGAGCTTTCTTCCTCGCTGTAATCCTCTTCCTCTGCCTGGGAGACACCAGTGACTCAAATGTGCCCCATTAGAAACAGATCTCCCAGGACTTCCCCCAAATCCGGAGTCAGATCCTCCAACAGATCCCCCAGGGGATCTCCCCAAATCTGGAGTGAGATCCCTGTTCCAGCTGATAGACCTGACTCTTCAAATGCAGAGGATTAGCTCTTAAAATTCTTCCTATCCTTGTAGGAAAGGCAAAGGCTAAACCAAACTTCTCCCCCAGCAAGGGAGGATCCAATGGGATTTCTGGAATAGAGGTGGATCAGCTACCCCAAAAAGTCCCAGCATCCCACCACTCCAAAAAGGCTCCTGCAGACTGGGGAGACTGGTGATCACGGGCCTTTCCTCCCCATAGCAAGGGCCTGGATCCAGCCAGGGCCACATTTCCAAATTCCCTGGAGTTCCTCAGCTGACTCACTCTGCTCAGGAGCGTGACCTGGTTTCACCCTCCAGGAGCCTCCGGAGGCTGGAGCCGCACTAAAAATAGCTCGGGGTGATTAACCAAACCCTGCTCCATTTTCCTCTTTCAACACAGCCCGTGCACATCGCCTGCTCCTGGTGTTTACGCTGGGGAAGCCCAGGCCGGGCATTATTTTTAGGCACAGGAACAGAGTCATCCTGGCATGGTGATGATGCAACAACCCTGCTGCCACCAGGAGCCTCCATGCGGGATTCCAGGCAGGAAGAGCTCTGGGAGCTGCATCGTTCCCTCCCTGTGATGCCACGCTCCTTCTGCCTTAATGGCAATGTTTAATTCCCAAACTGAGATTAATTCTCCAAGTAACAGCCTGGATTTCCTCTGCCTGGTGGCTTGTGTGTTCTCTAACCACTGGACTGCTGAAGATTCCCAACACAGAGATGGATTTTCCCTAGAAAACCTTCCCTATAATCCTTAGAGACAAGAACTTCTCAAAACTTCCTGGAAATTTTAAAGTTCTGAACTGAAAATCCAGGGAAACCTGCAGTCCCCAGGCAGGCACTGGTGGGGTGGGATTCCCTCAGCACTCCCTTACTCCCAGGATGTGTCATCCCTCCAGCTGCTCCCCCAGAACACAGGGAAGCTCCTGGGATGTTCCCAACCACCACTTTGCTTTCTAATTTCAACTAATTAAAACCCAACGAGCATCCCACACTCCTTCCACGCCCTTCTTGGCCCTGGCAAATCTTGTTCCCAGTGTCTGAGAAGCCAGGAGGGTTTTCCCTGGCACAGGCTGGCCCTGTATCCTCCCAGCAGCACAGGGACACTGGTCCCAGTGCCAGGGGCTGGCATTGGGAGAGGCTGTTTCCTCAGGAGACAGAGGGATGAGTGGAAAAGATCCAAGGACAGAAATGGGGCTTTTGCTGAAATTCCACGAGAATCAGTCGCTTACCTCCGAGTCCTCAGCGCTTTCATAGTCAGAGAGCACGGCTGCAGGGAGGGAAAATACTTGGAATCAGGGCAGGGCCAGATGTGGCTCCTTTCCCAGTATCACCAAACCACTTCCAAAGGGAATTTGGAGGCCAGCACCACCCCAGATCAAGGCCACAACCAGCTCAGGAGGCAGCAGGGGCGAGTTTGGGGTGCACTGGCCCTGCACCCCATGTCTGCCCCACGTTATAAGCAAATATTTGGGATGGCAACAACCACAGGATTGTGGGAAAAGCCATTTTGTCTAATTTCTACTTTTTTTTCTGCACACAAACAATGCTTGCACTGACCAAAAATCATCACTCACCATCTCCTTCAATGCCATCCTCGCTTTCCTGCAGAGACAAGAGAGAGAGGGGAGTTAGAGGAAGGGGAGATCAGCAACCAGGTCCCTGCAGCATGGGAATGTGGAATCATGGAATTGTTTAGACTGGAAAATACACTTAAGATCACCAAGTCCAATGATTACCCCAGCACTGCCATGTCCCCACTAATCCATGTCCCCAAGTGCCACATCCACATGGTTTTGAACACTTCCAGGGATGGTGATTCCACCACTGCCTAGACAGCTTGTTCCAATGTTTTACAACCTTTTCCATGAAGAAATTTTTCCTAAAAACTACTTTTCTAATATATAGGACTGTAATATCTTTTCTAACATCTACTATCTTACCCTAGCATCTGTTTTTCTTAAATACCAAACATCCCATGATCCCAGACACAACCACAGCAAGGTCTGGCCCTGCTCCTATTGCATCCACCCTTGGAAGTTCAGCTCCAGTGACCACAAACAAATTCCAGGGTTCCAGTGTCCTTCCCCAAGAACCTTCTAGAGCAGCTATGCTGGGGGAATATGGAGAGCAGAGCACAGCTTGTGTCAGTGCTGGGGTTCTCCAGGGAACACAGACAGTGACAGGGTGCCAGGATCTGTCCCTCACCAAGAGAGAGCCAGGGAAAGGGTGAAAACAGGGAATAATGAACAGACACTGCCCAGGACCCATATCAGGGAACAGGCTGAATGAAGGAACAGCTCAAAGCAAGCAGAGTCTTCAGTAAAACTGTTCTCCAGAGAAGCTGTGTCTGCCCCATCCCTGGAAATGTTCAAGGTCAGGTTGGATAAGGCTTAGAGAAACCTGGAATAGTGGGAGGTGCCCCTGCCCATGGCAAGGGGGGTGGGACTGGATGGGTTTTAAAGTTCTTCCAACCCAAATCATTCCATGATTCCATGACAAATGAACACACCACCACAACTGTGCAGGAAAAACAACCTCAGAGCACTAAACAACCAGCCAAGGCATGAGATAAACCCCAATACCAAAACAACCACAGAAAAAACATGCTGGGAATCAGGGGAAGCTGGAAATAACCAGCCCTGGAACCCAAAACAGGAGGGAATTGCACCTGGATGTGAAATACCAGAGCAGAACTGCCTGGTGACAGGGAGGGGAACAGCAGCACCCCCCACTGCAGGGACCCCAGGAATGGGGAACAGACCCCAGGAATGGGGAACAGACCCCAGGAATGGGATCCCAGGTAATGGGATGGGGAACAAGCCCCAGGGCACAGAGCAAAGCCCCTCCCTGGTCCTAGGGGGGCCACAGAGCCCCCACCCCACCCCGGGGCTGCCCCAGCTCCCCTCAGTACCCCCCAGTTCCCCAGCCTGGTGCCCCCTCAGCTCTCCAGCCCCCTCTTGCCCCCCACGGCCCCAGGTCCCACCACCAGCCTCCCCTTAGCTCTA
>WBMV01006432.1:0-28528 GCA_013396655.1 Campylorhamphus procurvoides
TTAACTTTTTCTTTCAGGATGGCCAACTTGAGTTACATCAAGAACTTCAGGCTTTGCAGCTCAGTGAAGGATGAGTTGGGATACTGTCTCACCTCAATTGAGGCTGCAATAGAATACATACGGCAAGGCAACCTCTCTGACAGATCCACAGTAAGCCACTCTTAAATTCTGTCAAATGTCAGCTTGAGATCTTGTAGGACTGTGTACCATTGCAGGTGTAAATCCAGACAGGATACAAACAGCTAATGCAAGGATTCCCTTTTTTTGTTAAAGAAGTTGAGGTGACTACTTGAAGCAAATGCTAAAAGTCTGTAATGATTACAATGAAGTCCTAACCCTGTAGCAATACTTGTTCATTATATACTCCTTGGGGAAGTAGGTAAATGTGGAGTCTGCATATTAATGTGATTAGAGGAAAAATGGCAACACTACTTTCTACAGCTGAGTCTTCAGTAAGTTTGTCTCCTGTTTACACTCTTATCATGGTTGTGAAAGCAGTGCACTGCTTGAGAGTAGGCATGGCTTAAACAAATCCTTGTCATTTTAGAAAGCTTAGCTGTGTTAGCAGAGCAGAGACTGCACTGTAAAATTACTCAGTAAGGCTTCATACTCTAAAAATTCCATGTGTTTGCAGTGCAGGTTCCTGTACTGCACCAAGCTGATAGATTAATGGGAGTGCAGGGCTGTGAGGAGGTGGTGCTTGAAGGTCAAATTTGGCTCTTGGGATCTCTAACCTGGCAGGGGCAGGAAGCCTGTGGATGCATGAGTTACTTCCTACTGGGCAACTAGACCTTCTGTCAATCTGGTCAAATCCCTGCAGGCCAGTCAAGGTGATATTGGTGTGACTTTAGAAACTTTGGTCTAAGAACTTTGTAGCTTATTTAGTAAAGGAATCCAGTCTTACCACTCCTGTAAAACTTTCTACTGTTGTAAAACTAGGCTTGCCCGATGTGACGTGGAAATCAAACAGAGTGAACTTGGAACCAGAGTGAATTCAGTGTGTCTCAGTCTGCCCAACTGCAAAGCACTGGAATCTTAACTGCAGGGGCCAGAATAATGGCTCAGTGTGCAGGGCTTGGGATGGGACAACCTGAGGCACAATCTTAAAGAAGCAGCACTCCAAGTAACATTGTGGTCTCTTGGTTTTGTTCTTTTCTGGGGTCTGTCCATGAACCTGTCATGCAGGTTTGTTTTGTGCACTAAGAAAAAAAATTCAAACCAATACTTTCATGTTGTGTAAAAAGGCTATGGTATTTCTTGTCTGTAATTCTGTATTGAATTATGTTAAAAAAATAAAACCAGTAGCTTAAAAGAAAAACAACCTGCCCCAGAATTGTGCTTCCTACTGTCATTCACAATCAATATACAAATACCAAGGCTGGGAGCCTAAGTGGAGAACTGAAACCACAGTAGAATTGTCTTCCATGACAATGCCAGCAACCTAAAAAAGAACATACTGCTCTTACATTTGTAGAATAAAGACTGTTTCCTATGAAATGGCTGATCCTATCACTCCCTATATAGTGAAGTTTAGCAGGTTTTTATGCTGGGATTGCCCTCACCTGATTATAACTAGTGCCACTGCCATTAAGGTTCTGTATTTATTTCTTTGGGAGGCACCGTCTTGAAAGACTGTGTATGAGAAGTCTAAAAAAGGGCATTAGTGTCTGCACCAATAGAAGAGCAAGCAAGAACTGTTTCTGCCCCTACTTCAGCTGGATTAGCTCCAGAACTGGAGCACTTTTGTCACTTCAGGGGCTGTACAGTGAGTGTGCAACATGAAATCCTTCTGCCTTGCCTTTCTTTGGAGTCAACCTGGCTTGAAAACAGCACCCTGAGATGAGAGGGAAAGCAGCAGAACCCTGAAGATGAGGAAGTTGGTGAGGATGTGCCCTCAATACAGCTGAGAAAGAGAAGCTAGACCACCCTTTTCTGCAGTGTGGGAGAAGGTGGTAGGCAATGAAGTGAAAGACTGGGGAGTAGCAAATAACCCCTTTGGCAGCAATGGAAAAAGGGTAGTGAGGAGATGGAGGAGCACTGTTCTCCCTTCATGAACTTAAAGTTTAGATATTTCCTTCCTTCTCTGATAAAGGAGGTGAACTTTTAGCAGCAGCAGCTGTCATGTTGCTGCCCCATGGTTTTCCAGATTGTGGTGGCAGGGGTTGTGGGATTTAAGTGAGCAGGAACGTTGCTGTGTCCTGGGGCTTCATTACAGCCCCTTATGTGGCTGTGCCTAATTTTATAGCTGGCTTCAGATGGAGCTTCTGGCAGCTGAGTAATGCTGCTGTCCAATCCCTAATGAAGCAAGTACAGAAAGAGAGCTCAGCAGGGAACTAATGTACCCTGTGGGATAATGGGCATATTATCACCCTCGCATCAGTGAGTGCATTGCACTTAGGCCATTCTTGCCAAATGCCTTCACCCAAGGTCATGCAAGTCGTGGTGAGACATTTTGGCTGTGAGGAGGAGAGGAGCCTGTAACTGATAGCTTGAAAAAATCAGTTTTGTTTTCTGGGAGTTGTCAACATTATTGAGCTAGAATTCCAGTTATAAATATTGGATTATTGGCTAGTTACATTCCTGTACACAACTACCCTGTGGTAAGGCTGTGGGTCAGAGGATTGAAGTAAGGTATAAAACAGGGAGTGAGAGGCAGCATTTTCTTCTGTGTACAGAAAGAGCTGTAAGTGGAGAAGAGCTTGAGATGGGGAAATCATCCCCACTCCCCCTCCCTTCCCACCACTTTGTTAGCCTGTTTATGTTCAAGACTTCCTTTCCTGGCTTCTGCCACCTGCATTTCCTCTAAGTCATCATTTGTGATTCTTTAACTACACTTTGCATAGATCATTGTACAGATGCACCCTCATAGGTACAAAAATTTTGTTTCTCTTCAGTGAGAGTAATATAGTCAATAAAAAGATCCTCAGTGTTTGGGTGCCTATTTTCTAGACAACATACACTTAAAATACCTGACAGTCCCATGCAAAGAACTCTTTAAAAAAAACCCCATAATTTCTGGCCTGCAAAGCTGGTACAAGTGAGTTTTGACTTTGAAGGCCCAAGCTGCCTCAACCAGTATGTGATTATTTTGTCATTTTCTATTTTACTTCTGAGGATATGTGGTTTCACCTGGAATGGCTTCTTTTTCTGACTTAAATATATAATACTGCTACATTAGGGTTGCTGTCTCAGGTGACTTTTAAATAATTATTCCACTTGGGGAACACTTCTCTTGAAAGCATACACTGAGGAAGGAATTGTACTAAACTACAGTCATTCTTGCAAATGGTTCCTTAGTTCTCCCTAGTGAAAGTATAAAGCTATCAATGAGCATTCACACTAGAAATTCTGATTAGACATCAGAAACTTGTATCATTAAACTTTTGATCAAGTGTTTCTTAGAGTGTGACCAGTAATAACTTCCCTAAAATCTAGCCAAGGAGAAGAGTGGTCCATGCCTTTTAATTCTAAAAGATAGGCTTGAGTATCCCTAATTAAAGTACTTAGATTTGAAAAGGTCTGTGAGTGTTTGTCATCTTCATGTATCTAAATACAAACAATATACTGTGAAGTACAGATACAAACTTCTATTCCTAAAGCTCACAAACATGTTTTTAATGACATCATTTGCTACACAGTTGAGGGGTTTTTTAGACAGCTTCATGAGAGGCATATGCATTGATTTTGAAACACAAATAATGTAATTTCTAGAAAATCTGAACTGTCTATTTTTGGTGGTCAATTAATCCTGTTTATTTACAGTTCATGAGGTTCTTAAATGTTGAAAGTGGAGCAGACTGGTTTCACCCATTTTTATCTGGTCTTTACAGACTTAATTGCAGGAACCATAGCCCAGATCTTAAACCATCAAAGTTTCCCTGATACATGGGTGTCTGAATTAAGTGTGGTGGTCTCACATTTTATGTAAAGAGGCTGAAGTTTTTCTATTTCCAGAGAGAGAATCATCATCCAAACAGCACCCAAAGCAATGGTACTCACTGCCAACCATAAGCAGCTCTTGATCAGAATCAACTGTGGGCAAGTGTTTCCACCTGCATTCTTAATGTTTTCCTTAGATTGTTGTTTTAGTTCATGGGAAGGTCAATGTTGCCATTTCAAAATCTGACCCTACTTAATAATTTTCACCTGGTTTTGGGGCCATTCATATTCTTTAGTGCAGCCTGGAGTGTATCTTCAGATACCTCAGAAAATGGGAAGTACCAGTGCAGAGTTGAACTGCATGTGCTTGGCTCAAACTCTGATTTTCCAGGTGTGCCCAGTAGGAAACAGAATGCTTTGCCTGGTGCAGTCTTTTATTTTTCAGCAAGTAGCAGAGAGTTCAGCAAAGTCTTTGAGTCAGGGTTGTATCTGGGTTATCTTTTTTAGTAGCCACCAGTAGACATCTTCTGTGAGTTTGTCTTAGTTTTTCCTTGTGAGAAAGCTGTGTTTTATCTCTTAAGTTCTTGCTGTCTTTGGTAAGCCTTTTCTAGTTTTGCTGTGTTCTCTTTAGGATGGTACAGCCATAATTCTGTTATTGTTCAGTTAGTTCACAACAAATTGCATTAAGGGAATAATCTGATGAACACCTACTTCCTATTTCTTTGAACAGCAGGTGCAGAGTCTTTTACCTCAGAATCTTAAATGTGAAACTGATTTAGGCTTTATGTGTGTCTGATAATTTATACGTGGTAAACAGACTGTTTAAAAGTAAATTCTACTTATGCCTGTAAATGATAGAGATAATCAATCCATATATTTAATTTTCAGGAATCTGAGAGTCTGTGTGACAAGCTGCTGTTAAGACAAAGGATGAACTTGTTGTCCCAGATGTCTGCTACGCCAATAGACTACTTGTTTAAGGTTAGTAATTTGGATAGCAGAATACATATGTACTTAAGTATTGCATGTTTCTATACCTTCCTTTCTGTAATTACTGTGACATGTGTTTTAGTAGATGCTAAAAGTGTCTTTTAAATTTACTACATTTCTGTGCCAAAACATTGCTAACTGAATGCAATCTGAGGGATTTCAGCACCTTACATGAAATATGGAAGCATGTGAAGATGAAATATTACTGCTGTTGGTATTGCTTGGCCCATTTAATGCACAGATGTGATATTACTGTCTGGCTGTCTCTCACAGCTTTTGGTGCTTGAAATTGAAAGTGTTTTCTGAAATAATTTAATGTGGTCACCTGGCAACTACTCCCTATTATATGTTAATCTCATACTGTCATTCTAAAAGGATTCTGGCTCTACAAGGACACAAAGCAGAGCTTCTAATTATATATGTTCACAGCTTATGGCTAGAGACTTAGTAATTTTATAGAAATGTTTTTGCACAGAGGGAGCTCAATTTCATGATTGAGTCTAAAGAGAACAATAGGAATTGTTTTAATTTTTTATAGAAAGTGAAGTAAGCCAAGAACAGATTCTTTTTAATACTGAGTGCCCATTAGGGGGTTTTGTGCTGTGACATTGTTCATTTCTGCTTTCTAATGCTTGAATATGTCTTTTATAATCAGTTCCTTTCATTTTGGCCTTCAGTAAATTACTCTTGTTCTTTTTTCTTAAAGGGAGGCTTTTTGTACTGGTTTCTCATTCTTTTTCTTCTCTATTTTTTTTAATTTTTGTAGCATATTGCTTCAGGTAACCAGGAGGAAGTGGAGCGATTGCTAAGCCAAGGTGACAGTGATAAGGACACTGTACAGAAGATGTGCCACCCTCTCTGTTACTGTGACAAATGTGAGAAGCTGGTTTCTGGGTGAGCACTCTTCATCCCCACAAATGCACAAAAAGCTGTGTAAAAGCCTTTGTCTTTGCTTAGAAAGTAAGCTGCTTTTGGTCATAGAGGAATTTGGGAGCATTTAGGATGGACTTGAGAGCGTGTGTTTTTGTGGTTTGAAATAGCAGAGGAAATACCAGGAGAATACAGAGCAGCTTGGACCTCAGCAGCTCTGTGGTGGAGGCTCTGTGTCCTTTGGTAAATATGGTGTTTCCTCTCTTGAAGCAAACTTACAGATCTTGGGCAAAATGGCATCTCTTAAAATGTAAAGATCTGTAGAGAATAACTTGACAATGTGAAAGGATAAAAGCAGGTTTTTGTTGGCCTTGGCCATTTTTCTCCTTCCCTCTCCTCACCACTGCCACGTGGGTAACTGGGCTGCTTCCAAACCTTTGTGTTCCACAGGAAACTGAATGATCCCTCCATTATCACTCCCTTTTCCCGGGATGACCGGGGCTACACACCACTGCATATCGCTGCTATTTGTGGTGAGTGCTCTTGGCTTTCCTCACTACTCATTGCTATTACTTCTGTTTCTTATCTTCATATGTTTTCCAATTTATTTATTTTTTTTGCCATTAAAGTTTGAAATATTGCATTAAATTGGTTTTTGATTCTTTTCTATTGAAACTGGTATCTGGGCTCGAACTGAAATTATTATATATTCTTTTAAGCTCAGTTTCTTATGGCTAAATTCTTATTTTTTTATTACTTTGCTGTTTACTTTTTCTGTTGTTACCACAGTAGTGCTTTTTTCAGCGCTGAAAACAGGAACTAGTCTTGTTTTAAAGAACTGGCAGATTGACAAATTAATCTTTTCCCTCTTTTGCAGCTGGCTATGTGTGCTAGATCTGTAACATCTGTATTGTAATGTTCATTGTGTCATTGATCTCACTTTTATTAGAAGATGTATTATTTTCTCAGTGAGTGTTTTATAATAAATAATTTCATTTATTTATTATATTGAATCTAAGTATTTTGTTACTCATAGGATAAAAGTGTAGCTTGCTTTTAGCTGGAGTTTCTTTTATGGAGCTTTGACCTTGACTAGTCTGCAACAAAAAACCCAAATACCAGGGAAGTGAATATACAGTGTATAGAAACATGGTATGCAGAAACCCAGGGTATCTTGGTTTATAGTTCCTGTTTGAATTTGGAAACATTTAGCAATGTTCTTGTGCTAGGTCTACTTCTCTCTTGTAATGTCTGCTTGTTTTTCAAGGGCAAACATCACTAGTAGATTTACTAGTAGCCAAAGGAGCCATTGTCAATGCTACAGATTACCATGGTTCTACTCCACTTCACCTTGCCTGTCAGAAGGGATATCAAAATGTTACAGTAAGCACCACCACCTAACCTAAATAGTAAATACTTGGCTCTTACTGAGCTGTTCCACTGTTACTGTCATTTATCTCTTCTGGGAAGCTTTTACCAGAACTGTGTACAGTGTCAGAATTGAGGATCTTTTATCATTGTAGTTTGCAAAATATTTTATTTTTTCCTAAAGGTTTTCAGCCATTGGTAATAACCAAACAATTGACAGCTATGCATGCCTGATAATTCATCCATTTTATTAATGCAAATGTCCAGTGCATAGTACAAATGGAGAGCTCTTGACTGAGACAGAAGAGCCATTGCAGTCACTGGAATGAGTGAAATGACTTCACATTGCATTTAGGACAGACTGTGTAACTGCAGTAATTATTACAGATATCTTTCAATTAGCATTGTTGAAATTAAGCTATGCCTTCACTTGCATAGACTCTTAAATATATAAGTATTGTAGTGTTTGCTGCAGTAGAGAATTCACTCTTTTCAATGACAAATTGAATATGTAAGAAGTGGCTCTTACTTGGCTCTCTGGGTAGGGCAAAAACAGTACTGCAGTGCCAGGAGGGTGGTGTCTGGAACAGGAGGCATAGCTAGTTGTTCATAAAGTGCTTCATCATGCTAGAACCCTAAAGGAATCTGCAGAGCAATAATTGTTTGTCCATTAATTTTTTAGTTTCTTAAATGTCTACTTCTGTTTTTCTTTTAAGCTGCTCTTATTGCACTATAAGGCAAGTACTGATGTTCAGGACAATAATGGAAATACTCCACTTCATTTAGCCTGCACTTACGGTCATGAGGATGTAAGTAATTGTTTGGTAACAAACTAAATGGACATTCTAATGGAATGGAATTAAACTGTGATGCAAATTTGCACTAAACTGACATATTTTAAAAAGTAAATAAAAAGAATTGGAGGCTAAACTATTTAATGCTCTAAATCAGGACTTATTTGGTAGCTCATAGCAGTTCTTATTATGAATTCACATTAAAGATAGTACAGTGCAAATTTAGTTATTTAGCTCTTTATTTAGTGATACTGAACCATATAAGCCTCCTCTTTAGGCAGTGAATTATATGAGCAGCAAGGAAAAAAAGCTTTTTAGGGTTGTACATGTTATCTGAATTGAGAGACAACACCATAATTTATTGATAGCTTTCCTTTCCTTTCCAGTGTGTCAAAGCTTTAGTCTACTATGATGTGCATTCCTGCAGACTAGATATTGGCAATGAGAAGGGAGACACTCCTCTCCATATTGCTGCTCGCTGGGGCTATCAGGGGATCATAGAAGTGCTTTTGCAAAACGGGGCAAATCCAGAAATTCAAAACCGGATGAAAGAGACTTCCCTACAGTGTGCATTAAATTCCAAGGTACTCCTCTTTATCTTCTAGCCTGAATTCTGGCTGGGGCAAAGCCACAGAAGTGTAGATGCCCCCCTGCTAACAGGGTTCCACTGTTAAAGTGAAAATGTGTGTTTTGTTTGGGGGACAAAGGGTCACGTTTTAACTCTCATAGCATTAGTACAGTCTGTGGGATAGAGCATGAACTTGTACATGGGTACTTTTAATCTGCTCAGTCATAAGCTGTTACTAATATTAGGTTGTCTCCTAACTTGTGTTTCAGTCAGTGGATTCCTCTTTAAGTGAAGTTACACTGATTTTCTTTAATGTTTTTATGCAGATTTTGTCATTGATGGAATCAAACTATCTGACATTTGAGAGAGGACAAAGTGCTTCTGAGGTAACAACCAAAGCAAGTTGCTAAACTTTTTTTTTTGCCTATTCTTAACATCCTTAATTTGATATTTAACTTTGTTGGTTTGTTTGAATTTTGTTTGTTCTTTCCTTCTGTAAGTCACCACTTAGGTCTCCTCAGCACTCAACAGAAACTTTCAGCAGAGGATCGTCTGTCTCAAGCCTGTCATCAGCATCAACTGATATAAGGCAAGAAGAATTAAAAAATAGTTATAAAGAGGTAAGACTGAGGTACAAGTTGTGACAGTAAGCAAAGTGAAGGAAGCTTGAAGAGTGATATTGTGCCACAGCTTTAAACTGTTTCTTCAGAAATAGCCTTCTGTCTGGTTTGGAAAATTATCTGCTGCTCACCTCAGGGGCTTGTTAGTACCTGAGCACTTATTTTTGTATGGTATCAACTGCCCTCTTGGTTATTTCTGGGGGAAAAACTGAAAGCCTGTTTGGAGTAGGGGTTCCCGTTTACTGAAATTAACTATGTAGTTTGAAAATTTGTTCAGGTTTACAAAATTACAGTGGCAGTCAGTGCCCCAAGGACCTGACTGTCCTTTCCAGGAAATAGATGCTATTTGTTAGCTTACGAAATCTGTCAGGGAAAAGAGACTAGTACAGGCATGCTGGAAAACAGCAAACTGGAATGTTAAGAGAAGCTTTCAGAAATAGGAATCAGTTTTGTGAAAAGTGAAGAATGCAGATTCTATATTAAATTTCTTGCCACTTGTGTGTTTGCTGATTTTTGCTGTGTCTACACCAACCAAGGTGCCATCCTCTGAATTTTTTCATGGGGGACCCATTTATCCCTTCCTAAGACAGTCATAACACAACTCATTCTGGTGCTTCTCTATTTTTCTCATAGTCCTTGTATTCAATTTTTTCCAAACTGACCTTCTTATGATGTTTGGTTTTCTTCATATCACCTCTGCATTCAAATTCTTTCTTTTCCTGCTATTAAAACGTTCTTCTCTTGCCAAAGTTTGTTTGCTAAAATACTGAAGAAACACAAAGATGCAAATTTTGACTGGACAGTGTTACTTCCCACTTGAGTTTCTCTATGACTCTCAGTGTAGGAATGTACCTCCCTCTTTGTACAGAGTCAAGGGCTCTAAATAAACTTGCCTCGTAGATAGTGGATTTCTTTTTCCTTAAAGGAACCCATTTATGACACCCAAGAGCTAAGACTGTAGTTCAAACCAGGGAAAAAGATTACAAGCAGCTTACACCTTAGGTCCTTGGGGTTACTGACCTTCTCCTGTAATCCTGCTTTAGTTGATTTCTGTTTGCCAGGTTTCACATGGGCTCACTGCTCTGATTCTTAGTAACCAAAGAGGCACCACCTGATCCTGAGAGAGCTCCATGAAGGGAATGTCACTGGATGTAATGGGAAGCTGATCTGGTCAGTTTTCCAGATTTCAAGGTTTACACTGGGGATTAATGCAATCCAGGTAGACCTTTATAATCAACACTGAATTCAACACTTCACTTCAATGAGCCACTCATGGTGGCTTGTTTATGACTTAGAAAAGAGAGAGTAGAAGAGCCAGGATTTTAAGCTGGGACTTGCTCTGTTGGAACTAAATCCTTGTACAATTTCTGTTCAGCAGCTGAAAAAGTGGTCATGCAAGCGAATTGTAGTAGATTTGTTTCATCTATTTTTATATTTAAAGGCAGGTACTTCTGTTCCATGGAGGAATGAGAAAACAAACTGGAAAGATGGGTAAATGCATGCAGCAGATACTTTGCCCTAAGTACTC
The DNA here is from genome assembly GCA_013396655.1 of Campylorhamphus procurvoides. Taxonomy (NCBI): domain Eukaryota; kingdom Metazoa; phylum Chordata; class Aves; order Passeriformes; family Dendrocolaptidae; genus Campylorhamphus; species Campylorhamphus procurvoides. The sequence goes on from WBMV01006432.1 coordinate 10,618, forward strand.
TTAATAAATTATCTATAAGCTGCATAACAGATGTTGTACCACTGCTGGGTCCTGAGGCAGTTCGTAGAACTGTAAGGAAGTTGTTATTTTTGGAAAGAAATTATCAGAACTTGTGGGTCCCTGGCTATTACTGTTTGGCATCTTGTATGTGATTAAACTGACTCCTGAAAAATCTTTACATTCTCCAGTGAAATTGTCCTGTATGATTGGGGGAGTTTATGGGAGGCACAGATCTTCCTTGTCTATGTAGTCCATTTTAGGTTAGGATTCAGCTCACCCACCTTCAGATGTGTGAAAGACGGTTGTGTTAACTTCAGACTTCTGTTTTCCCTCCTTGTCAGTGGAGAGAAATTGGTACTGCCAGAGAGGAATTAATCTCAGACATGCTTAGTTTGGCCTGAGTTGCAGTCAGGTGTTCTTTTGCATTCTGTTCTGCAGTTACCAGAGAGGGAGTTGAAATGACTGGCTTAGATATTCAAAGTTAGAAGAGACAAATCAGAGTATCATAGATTCTGACTTGCGTGGCAAGTACATGGCTTCAAGGACCTTCATCCTGTATTAGAAAGATAGTAATAAAATAAAACTTCACAGCTTTCCTAAGAAGAGATAAAAATGGAGCAATTGGATCCAGCCCCTGATGTTTCAGCTGTTTGTGTCCTATTCTTCAGCCAAAATGCTGAAGAAAGAGATCAGACCAGTAAAGCCCAAACTTCAGCCTCATTCTTCTATGTTTGCCTTGGCAAACACCCCTGTCACACTCAGCAAGGTGCTCATTTTGGACAGTGACTGAGATGTGACTGTAGCTGTCACTCCATGGCATCTTCACCTTGAAACAGATTTCTTACCATTGAAACAACTTTGTTTACACACAGCATCTTTGGGGATTCTAGCCCAGTGCTGGAATAACTTGCTATAATGCTGAAGCAGACTTTCACAAAGCTTATTAAATGGTTCTTCAACAATCTGCAGAGGCCAGGTGAGCTACCCAGTAGCAGGACTGATGGACTATTCTCTGCTCTCTTGCTGGCACCAATCCCACCCCTATCAGGTTGGATCTCCACTCCTTCATGTGAGAGTAGGGAACCAGAGAAGTGAGGAGACAAGTACATCTCATTGTCCTACTTTCACAAGCAGTCCAGGGGCTGAGGGCAGTGACATCAAGGCACTGCAGAGCACCTTCCTTCTCATCTTCCCTCATGTGTCTCTCTTCCCCCTCAGAGCTCCTGGACCTGCTCCAAACAACCTGCTCAGGCTTGAGCTTACACATATTTACTTGGTCTAATGCTGGTCCCCTGCAACAACTCTCTGAGCTGGAGACCTGGCTTTTGCTAATGCTCACTCTTGGATATTTATGTATTTTCGGGTTTTAAGTAAGAACACAAATTTCATGCTTGCAGTCAAGTTAGATTTGTACATGTTTGTTTTTCAGCATAGGAATAAAGTAGCAATCTGCACATGTGAAGGAAGCAATTGGAAAGAATCTTTTTCAGCTTGAACTGTTGTTTCTTGAACAGCACAATAAAACCTGCCATCCTTTGTGCTTCTGGTAGCTCACAGTAGCTCAGCAAGAGCCCAAACCCAGTATTAGTGTTCACTAGGATAGAAAACTGTCTGGAGTAGGGATTTTTAATGTTAGCTTCACTACAGAAATGCATGGGGCAGCTGCTGCTGAAGCAGCATAATAACATATATCAACTTACATGGCTTTGTTTGTGTGGGGGCCATGTATCCTCAATTTAGATAAGTACTGTTTATCTTTAACTAAGCAAGTCAGGGAGTATCAAATGGCCACAGGCCTTGTAGAGCTTTTGTATTTCATAAAGGAAGAAGGTTTTTCCTTTAAAACCTTATCAATAAATATGAAATGGGCTAGCAGTAATCCTACTGCATGAGCTTAAGGAGGTTAGCAAAGGACAAGGATTTTCTCTGTCCTTAATACTAACAAAGCAAATAAATAATTTTCTTCATACATAGGTGGAAAAACTCCTGAGAGCAGTTGCTGATGGAGATCTGGAAATGGTGAGTCTTAGCATGACTGTTGAATATTATTGAATTTGAATTTATCTCATTCAAATTGAGGAAGTTATTTGTATATAATATCAAGTGAAGAATGCTTTGGGTTATACCTTCCTTCAGCAACAACTGATGAAATTCAGCTCATTTTCTAGAAAGAATATTCATTCCATATCCCCAAATTATTTTACCTACAGTGCTTTAAGGCCCATTATTTTGACATTTCCATGACCTCTTGCACTAAAGAAATTACTTTGAATAATTCCTTTGTGAAGGCCTGTAATTTAAAAATGTCCACACAGTCACTTCTAGGAGATGCAAAGAATTTGGGAAGAACAACATTCATGCTGAAAAGAAATACTGTGGGAAAGGTCAGTTTATCTGCTTGGAGGAGCTCAAGCTGCTCTGTGACATGCCATTGTGGATGGGGAGTGTGGTGCCTTGCAGGGCACTTATCAGGTGCAGTGAGGTCACAGTGTTGGACTGGATATCTAGTTAAACAAGATAAAAGGCTAGAATGGGAGCTTTCAGGTAAACCTTATTTTTGTCAGCAAATCCAACAGAAAGTGTTATCCCCAGTTGCTTGTTCCTGTGCCAGTTCTGGAAATTACATGGTGGGATTTACAGTTTGTGTTTGACTTGGGAAGAATTCCACTAACACAGTGTTTTTAAATGCACAAATGCTTATTGATTCCTAAATTTGCCAGATTATCTAATGCTTTAAATATTACCTACTCTTTGTTGTATGTTTACTGCATAGGTACTGTAAATGAGAAATGGGCTCTTATTTTGTTTGTTGTGATTTTTTTAATTAGTATTTCATGTAGAGAGGAAATTTAGGTGACAGTATTCAGTACACAGGATTTATTTCTGGGGCATACAAGAACACTTAGTTTGGATTTCAGTTAAAATAGGTAGCTGAGGGCTATAATAATACCAGTTTCTAGTGTCATTCAGAATCAGGTAGATGGCCCTTAGTAGGATTTGTTCCAGCTGCTTGTGTTTAATTGGACAGATTATGAATGTGCTGGAACACAACCTGCTGACAAGTGGGAGAGTAAATAGAGTGGGAGGAACCCCTAGGAAATTCTGTTGTCCCCATACTCTTGTTGACTAGGAACTGTAGAGCTCTTGGCTTGGTCAGTTCTGGGCACCAAACCCGCCCCACAACTCCAGCAAAGATGCCTCTATCTCAGTTCCAACAGAAAAGGATTCCTTGGGTTTACTCCATGCTACTGTTCGTGGGCAGCCAAAGGGCTGATCTTTCTTCACACTAACAAGGCAATGATACATCTTTCACAGCTCTCTTAAAAGCTGCTAAAAAAAAAAGGAGTAAAAGGAAAACCCTTCACAGGATGACATGCTTCACACCCACTCTGTAATCCTGGAACTTGCTGTGTCTGAGCACTTCCCAGAAGATCTGCAGGAGCTCTGAGAGATGGCAGCAAAGCATCAAGTGCCCTGGTCTTTCTTGTCTTTTCTTACGTTCTTTAAAGTACAAAATGAGACAAAATTCACATTGATATGAGCTGGCACAAGTCATCTGAGCTAAAAGGATTTGGAGGCTTTGAGAATGAGTGAACACTGAAATTGTGATTAGGCAGCAGGAAGTAATTTATAATTCATTTCACTACTGCTTGAAGAACTTTCAAACTGCTTTGTCAACAGTAACATTTGATTTTTTGATTTGGCCTGGGGGCAGCTGATGCCAGGAAGTGGCTGTGTAGTCTCCCTGATTGATTCACAAGTGTGTGTTTGTGAAATCTTACTTGTCTACATATGCAGATTTATTAGGACATTGAACCTTTGGACTCTGTAAAGAAGGACTGACTTTTCTTGCTAGGTACGTTATCTCTTGGAATGGGTGGAAGAAGACTTGGAAGATGAGGATGACACAGCCAATACATCAAAACCAGAATTTTGCCATCCATTATGCCAGTGCTCAAAATGTGGGCCAGCACAAAAGGTTGGAATATTCAATCAGTAAAAAGAATAATTTATATTCTTTTAATGTAAGTTTTAGCTCCAGGGGAGTAGCATTCCTACTGCCCAGCAACTCTATATCTCTGTCTGCAAAGCAATTAACTATACACAGATCTTCACAGTTCATCTGAATCATAAAATTGTTTTCTTTAAATTGAACTCTTGAAAATTTTGTATACAGGAACAGTGTTCAAAGACTTGCTCAGTATCTAATGGAGTGAGAAAGCTTCACAGTTTGCTTTTAGAATATGTGGCCGACTTTGAACAAACATCCTTTTCCAAGCCTGTGATTCTCTTTTGTAGCTTACATTGCTAATTATCACAGCATGTCTACTTACCTGTTAATAATCAGTTTAGCAAGGAATACCTGCTAATCCTATAATTAATGTAATGCTGATAAAGTCTTTTTTTATTTGCAAGTCATCTTTCCTATAAGCTATATCTGAAACCTTTTCAGAGATTAAATATAATTACAAAGACTTTCTTGTCAGTTGCAAAAACCTCCTTCCCCCTTATTTATCATGGACTGTAAAAGAGCATCAGGCTTTACAATACATTCTTTTCTCTTTTTTTTTTTAAATAAGGAATGATCCCAGCTTCTCAGAAATAGAAAACCAGTTACTTGCTTCACATTCACACTGCTTTATTCTCTGGTAATGGGTGTCCATGTGCCCTCAGTACAGAGATCATGTGCTAAAGAAGCCAGAGCTTGAGACCATAAAGCTCATCTTATTGCTAACAGAGGAAGGAATGGCATCTGCTCTGGAATTTACTTACCTGGTGAATGAGGAGAAGAAACTTGTTAACGAATCCCAACCCCTGTGTAAGGCAGGCAGAATGAATGGCCAGCACTGTAAAGATCAGGAACCCACAGTTTGGGAGAGGAGTAAGAGATGTTCTGTACTGCTGTGTAGGTTGTTCTGCAGGTAGTTTCCTTATCTTGACTCCCATGGGACTGTTCTCTGGGCCAGTATTGCTCCCAGATGAGTAAAATTAATTTTAGTTTTTATCTTTATTACCTCAAGCTTCATGTAGCAGTAAAACAGGTGTGTGGTGTCTGTCTTGAGATGCATAAATGTCTATATAAATGAAAGTAACTCATTAAAATTGACTTAATATCCAGTATGAGCATTCTAAAAGTTGGATAAAAACCTTTTTATTTCCATCTCAAGCTGTACTGCTTTAGTCTCTTTTTGACATCATGAGTACTTTACCTGGAATTTCTCTCTATGAAGTTATCATGTTGGAAGAAAAGAGAGAACAAGAACATGGTTCTGTTCAGAAACACTACCAAGCTGCTCTAGTTTACTGACTTTTCCTCAAATTAGGCTCTGTAGAAGAAGTTCTTGTAACATCCTCCTACCTGGTTTGTAAATACCTAGCAGGTATTTGGCTGCTTTTGGGTTACCAGAAAGAAAAGCAATGTGGTTGTTTTTATGGTTTTGCTGTGTCTTTTCCTCCCCAGAAATTCTCGAGGACCTGTGCCAATGGCCTTGGGGTGAACGTGTGGAACCAGGACGGTGTCACCCCCCTGCACATGGCAGCGCTGCACGGGCACTGCGAGCTCGCCTCGCTGCTGCTCAAACACGGCGCCAGTGTGGGTGCCAGGAACACCAACCACGCAGCTCCTCTGCACCTGGCCTGCCAGAGGGGGCACTGCCAGGTACCTCAGCCTCGGCAGGAACCTGCTGGCCACCAGAGAAAAGCTGGCTGGGGAAGTTAGCATCGAGATTAAACCAGCAACAGAGAAAATTGGGTTGGTGGTTGGGCTTTTTGTGTCAGCGTTTAAAAACCTCTGGATGGAAAGGGGATTGTGCAGCTGAGACTGTTTAAGGAGATACCTTTTGTTTCTAAAGGATCTGAAATACTGGTTTAGTGCAAGTGCTGCCAGAAGCTACTGTCATACTTCAAACACTTAAAAAATGGAGCTGAATTTTCATGTGCGTGTTCCCCTGTATCTTCTTTTCAAGGACATGTGCATGTCTTGGTGTCTTCAGTAGCCACAGTAGTAAATATTTACTGTATTTTCAACTCATTAAAGCAGGTTATGAGCCAAGTGAAGTTCTGAAGGTAGCAAATAACTGACCCTCACTTCAAGTCAGGGAGGGAAAAAGCAGAGAAGGAGAAGCATGAGCTCCTTTTATTACTGTTGCTGTGGTAGTTTGTTTTTGATGTTTTGTTAAGTTATTGGTTGTGCATGTTTTTCACATACCTGAGTTTTATTTTCTGGCCTTTCTTGCAGTTGCTTAAGTCTTTTTTTTTTTTGAAAATGTGTTTTAAAATGCAAAAACTTGTCTAATAGGAAGAGGTGTTTGTGGTTCTCATCTCCTTTGCAAAGATGAGACTTGTTTTATCCACCCTTTTTTCTTCCATCTCTTTCTCCCATCTAGATTTTTAAAAGATGGTTAAAAAAAACTAGGGGGGGCTTTCACTGTGTGGTTATGGTTAGCTGGTATCTTAGATTAAAAAGTTGTTACTTCTTTCCATAGGTGGTGAAGTGTCTGCTGGATTACAATGCTAAACAAAATAAAAAGGATATATATGGAAATACTCCTTTAATTTATGCATGCTTGAATGGTCACTATGAGACTGCTGCCCTGTTGTTACAGGTAAGATCACTGAAAACAGAATGCTCAGGATGGTATTCCTTATGTGACATCTGTGCTTACCCAGTACTCAGGATCAGTATTTTTAGTTAGGCATTTATTTATCAAAACTCCTTGGGGAAAAAAAGTGTGTTTATTAACTCACTCTTTTCAATGCCTTCCCTTCACAGATTTTTATTAGATAAATATTACCCTACAGTTGTACAATTAGCTGTTCTTATGTAGCTTTTATGTGGCAGGTGTTAGGTTTTCTCACTTATGGTTTTATCTCATAGGGGTTTTTGAAAATACCTCCTAAACTTGGACTATATAGTAGTAGATATATAGTAGATATCTGTCATTAATACATGCAAAAATGAAAGGAGCTGATCCACGAAACTGTGGCTATGAGAGAGGAGGGAGTAATATGATCAGAGACCTCTGAGCCTTGCTCCTGCATTGCAAAGGCAAAGAGAGCAGTGTGCCATCTCCAGTTCATGCTGAATAACTGGGGTTTCCTCCCTTGTGCTGTGCAGCGTGGAGCCTGTGCCAACCTGTGCAATGCCCAGGGGAACACAGCCCTGCACGAGGCCGTGGCGGGGCAGCACGAGGCGCTGGTGGAGCTGCTGCTGCAGAGCGGGGCCCTGGCACACCTGAGGAACGAGAGGAGCTGCAGCCCCAGGGACTGTGCCCAGCCCGTGAGTGCCCACACTGCACGGGGGGGCAGCACACAGAGCTGCTGGGCAGGGCACTGTGTGCCAGGCTTGTGTGTGATGCAAACACTGAGGTGCCTGTTCGCTGTACAGATGAGTCCTGCACTGTGTTTCTAACTTCAGTTACTCTAGACAAAAAGGATGAGTCTTGAAAGAGTGAAAGCACATATGTAAATAGAAATTATGTCATGGGAGAGAAAGCAGAAGTAGTGCTGGCAAATGAACACCTTTCACTGCTCAGCTGCACTGCCAGCAATCTTCCTTTCTCCACCCATCACCTTCTGCCCTTCGAGCTTTGGGTACCTTTTATCTTGCAATAGATAACTCTGAGCTTCCCCTTTATTAATAGCAATAGCATTCTATCTGGTATTAAATGGTGCAGAATTATTTCACTCCTTAAAGGGTTTCATGCATGGTCCCTATCTTTATGTGCTTAAATAGCCTGAGATGTAGCCTAATGACCACAAAATTCTGTGCTGAATCAATTTTAGTATGTCTAGTACCATTTAAATTGAAATTAGCTTAACCATAAATAATACAGTTTAAAATAAGAGGTCAAGACTATTAAATGATCACTCTGGCACAGTGCAACTTGTGGAACGCTGATTTTGCCCCTACTCAAAATTATGCCATTTCAGGTTTCTGTTTATAGTGAGATATTTTCATGTGTGTGACGTTCATTTTGACAGCAGTTAATTGACACATTCTGCACAGACTAAACTCCTAAACTGTACTGATGTTTTCCTTTAATAACGGTGAAAAAATGGAAACTCTTAAAATGAAGAACTCAAATATCATTAAGATGCTGGAAGCAGCACTAAGTTCTGTACCCACATCAGCAGAGGGAGAGAAGGAGAGTGAGCAGCATGCTACTGGCAAGATAAGGAAAAAAGGTACCTGTCAGATTTCTACTGGTATGAATAAAAAGGGATTTAGAAATTAATGTGTGACTACATCAAATATTTTATGTAATTGATTTACATAGAATTAAAGAACAGCCCATTATTTTGTGTATTTATGATAGGTAATGCCTAAAATACTCCAAGTGCAGCAGACTTTGTATTATATTCATGACATTACTGCAAGCGGTATGCTGATGCCTCAAATTGAGATAGTGCTTTCAAATATTATGAGAATAACTCTAAAAGAGCAATAGAAGATATGGTTGGCATCTGTGTGTTGATTAATTCAGGTGTGTAAAAATTCAGGGCCTCAAAGTCCAGAATGACACAGTCTCAGCATAAGCTTGGCCAGTCGTTCTAATCTGATGGACAATGTTTACCTCCTGCATTAAAATGCTTTAACATTTCCAAAGACAAATTGTCACTCTGATTCAAATTAGCACTACTGTAGTTTTACTGTAAAGTTTAAAATCTAATGTCATTTGATCCCACATTTCATTCAGAACTGTGTTTTTTTGACTCCTAAGTGTGACTCAGCTGTAATTTTAGCTGCCTGTTCTTTGAACCCCCAGTGCATCCTAAGCCCTGTGAGAAAGCTGATGATCCCATAAGCAAACAACTTCAACTGGTCCAGTCAATTAACAGATTTAACAAGTAAGCAGAGAAGCTTCCTCAGAGCATGTTTTGTTGTTTCCCATAAATGAACAAGAAATGCAGCTGTTGATAAAGCCTCAGAGTGGGTCACTCGTGGTTACAGGTCACATGATGGTGTGACAGTGGATGTTAATCCCCCAAGGCTTGCACGTTCACAGCCCCAGGCAGATGTTCTGGGCACAAAATGCTCACTGGGGTGGTGAAGCAGCACTTGTAAATGTATTTAAAATGTACTTAAAATGGGGTTTGCACTAATACTTGGTGTGCCATCATTTAAGTGTTTCAGAGCTAGACAGCTTAAAAAATATTATATTAATGTTCAATCATGGGTTGGGGTTTGCCTGTGATCTTTTTAAATGTTAATGTCTATTCTGTAGCAAAATACAAGCAATAGGAGTAGGCTGTGGTTTTGGGAAGGTGTTGTCAGGGAGCAGCCTGTCTCTGGTGAGAGAGTTCCACCTCGTGGAGCTTCTGTGATAGAGGCTTTTATGAAAGGCTTATGTAAAGACATTTAATCTCTTTAATTTCTTTAAAATCTTCTTTAGAGAAAAACATTTACGGAGAACAATAACAAGAGATAAAAGTGTCCCTAATTTTGATTATCAGTTACTGCACCAGGTAAGTGGAAATCCTTGCTTGAATTTATTTGTATAATATAGCAAATGTTTGGTTTTGATTCCTCTGGGTACTTGTAAGAGGAAAGTTTCTTTACTAGTGGTGGTCATCGAATCACTTGACCTGTTTGCCAAATTGCTCCTGTTTTACCCTTGTTTGGACTTCAATGGTGCTACAGTAACACCTCTTAAACACCTTTTTCTTACTTTCAAACCTCCTAAGCCTCTTATTGCAGGCTTCTTCTCTGCCTTGTTTTCACAAATAAATGTGATAGATCCCTCTCTCTTGGGGGTGTGGTGGGTCCCCACACCAGTGTGACTGCTGGATGCTGCCATCCACCCAGAGCACATGCTCCCTCTTCCTCCTTACACAGGCTTCACCTCTGCTTGCACCTTCTGCTGAGCCATGTCAGCACACTAAATAAAGAGAAAAACCAACCTGTCCAAAACAAAACAGGTTTGACCAGGTTAGTGTAGCAGCTGCCCATCCTTAGATTGACACAGCCTTGGAAATGCAGACTCATGTCCATCTAGAAAATGGGATACTGTTCCATTTCATAGAGCCCTTAGGAGACGGAACATTTGCAAAGAGCCTTGAGAACACCAAATTAATGCTATAAAGCTGTAATATTTTAATAATTCTTGTATTAATGATAATATTCCACTACTGAATTAAATTTAGATTTTATAACTGTGGCTCACTGAATGCAGTGTGTCATGTCAGTACACAGGTGTCAAAAAACTAATGTGTGACTTCAGCCATGTGCTGTGGTGAAGTCATAGAGCTGTGGCTGTGCAATGAACTCACAAGTCATACAGCTCCAAATTGGCAGTGGGTTTAAACGTGTGTAATCTCTGTCTGAAGCTTTTTCAAAGTTGTTGCCATTATTCCACTAGCATATGGTAGTTAATTTCTCCTTTAGTTCTTACCTTAAAAACTCTGTCATTAGAATGCTTGTATTCTCTTTGTTATTATAACGTTTGCAGAGTGGTCAATAATCAAGGAGAGCCACCCACTCTGTAAAGGAAAAATCAGGAGCAGGTGTGGAAATGGAAGATATCAATAGTTGGAATGACTAAAAAGAGGCATTAAGGGTGTAGAGGGAAGGGTGGGTGTCTCTTCCCTCACAGGTAACATCTGGAAGCAGGGAGGTGTTGCCTTCAGCAGTGCCTGGTTGAGCCTATCTGTCATTACTACTTCCGTGTTTCTTAGTAGTAAAAGAAAAAGCTGTTAATTTCAAGTACCCTGAGACTTGTGTTACAAAAGGTGTTTAGAAGCCTTAGGATGATGTTGGGAGAGTGCAGTTTGGAGTGCCTGTTACGTTTTCAGTTCTGGTACTGCAGTGGCCTCTTCTTATTTTCTCATATATAGCCCGAATATAATGACTATCCTACCTATTTTTAATCCTTGGCTATGCTTTCAGTATAAAGAATACCATGAAATTAATGTGATAATTACGCTCAAGAAGCACCATATTCACTTTACTGCTTTGTAATGAAGAAAGCAGATGATGCTCTTAATGTCCCTTTCTCTCTCCTTACAGATGGCCATTAAAAGCTTCGATAAAAGCAAGCTGAAGTCTGTGGGAGCACTGGACCAGAGCTCAGCTGAGGTTACGGACACGGGGTGCAGTGGTGGCTCTGGGGGACACGAGGACACCTCAGAAGCTCCTCCCAGGAGCAGGTTAATGCACCGAAGACACACGGTTAACGTGCCCCTTCCAGCAGAGGATGTGGGTGACAGTGGCTCATCCAGCCCTACAATTCCAGGTGTTTCACAGTCACAAGACTCCTGTGATGACTCCATTTGAAACCACTGAGAGGGAAGCACGATTTGGTGGTGTGCATTTTGGTAATCCTTCACTGTATAGCAGAGACATCAGTGCCACTCTGTGTTCAGAGCAGAGGATGGGACAGCCCTGCAGCACAGACAGAATGGTTGAGCACTTTGAAGACTGAATCCTCTGGTGAGGTTGGAGGTAACTACACAGCCAGATCATTAATGATCTCACAAACAGGGACGTACCAAGATGTAGAGAGCAGTTACTTTCCTATCCTACTCAGCACTTATTAAAAAATTCTATGTAACAGTAAACCAAATGAAACCCTGTATTGTATTTTTCAGCCACCCACTTTGTTTTAAAAGTCTTTGAATAATTTTTGCATTTTCAGTTTTTATCACTACATTGAGAATATATTTATATATATATATAAAGATATATTGGATAACAAGGTATTTATTGCCAGAGATAACTGAAATGTCTCTATTTTTATTGTTGTGTTACAAATCATTAAAGTATATATTTCTGTATAGTTCAGTAGCTGGGCAAACAACAGTCCATAACATCCTGCATAATGCAGCACTGCATTATTAATGTGGAGGGATGCAATCCCTGCTGATTCCTTGGCAATGCTGCCCTGTATTGGAGCTGCAGGATCAAGCTCTTACACAGGAGCCAAAATACTGGGGAAAAGCAGAGAGCCCTTGACAAAGCTGACCTTTGGACTTGCTGTTCACAGCCTAAATAAAAACAATGCAGAACCCTGTAAGGACACACGAAATAGTTTGGGTTTCCTTTCCTCTAAAGCAGGTTAATGCAAAAATGCACAAATATTCTTGATTCTAAACCTGGGCAACATCTGCAGACAGAACTGCTTAGGAGCCTGTTCTGGACTGCTCTTAAAAAGGTGAAATTCCCATTGTAAAAGGTACTTCTCACACCAGTGAGCTTTGGTTGGAATAGGCCAAATCCCCCCCCACTCCCAGGGGTGGTCTCTGAAGAATTGAAAGCTCACAGGGAGCTTGAGGTGGCTGCTTAGATTTGAACTTCATTTTCTACTGTTCAGTTATGTGTAAATAGCACAAGCCAGGTTAGGCAGTGCAGTATTTTTTATTCTTGGCTCATCACATCCAGATCCAGCTTGCATTTTATTTCATAAACTGTATGGATAATTTTATTTCTTTTAACTGTGGTATTAGTAAACTGCCTGGCAAAGTACAAAGCTGGAAGACAGACTGGTGGGTTTCTCAAATAACTTTTTAACCTAAGAGTTAAAATGTCAAATGACATTTGGATTTGAGGGTAATGTGTTTATTTTTCTAATAATTTATGAGTTCATCTGATTTTCTGATGTGCCTTGGATTTGTGCCAAATGATGGAGAGCAAAACTAGTAAAATAACTCTTGAAAATGCTGGGGGTTTGAGTGCTTTTGTCCAAGCATTGAGTCTCTTGTGCAGATTTCCTTGCTTGGTTTTGTAGACATTTGAAGACTTCACCTTGTGTCCCATTGGAATTGAAAGGATTTCCTGGAATTTACTCTTCAATATGACTTTCTGCCCTCCTACATTTACAGATCAGGTTGTGTGATTTTGGATTTAAGGCGCAGAGGTGTACAAAGTGTAACTGTTGGTGAAATTGAACATTTTCACATAACCTCCTTTTCTAGCTCTACATGAAAAAAAAAAGGATGATCTTACAAGCCAGAAGACCCAAAATGAAAGAGATGAGCCAGGTTTTTCCCCCTCTTGTGACACTATAAAGATGACCCAGAGTAAGTCACGTGTCCTTACCTGGAAGAATAACTTAGATATTCAGGATACAAGTAGACTTTTGTAGATCTGACTTCCAAACTACAGTAAGAATTTTGCTTGTGTTTTAACTATAGTATGCATTTAACTAAATTACCCTTCAGATTTCTTGACCATTTGGATGAGAAAGATCAGTTTATGAGGGTTTTAATACTGGTGATAGCATGCTCCAGAGTCCAAGGGCAGAATGCAGTGCTGTAGCACAGGCCAGAAGTGAGCACAGGGACATCAAGGTCAGTATCAAGTCTTTTTTCTTAATCCTTCATAACAAATGTAGTGTGGTTGAGTAGCTTTGGAAATGAGCTTTAAGATGGTGCATTAAATACCTTTGATAAGGCGTAGGAGTATCAGAGGATGTGATCAGATTTGGACTCTAGTCCAAATGAGACTAAAGCAACCACTGCATTTAACCACATTCACATAAGATGAGAAACACCCAAAAATGCTCATTTGAAACGATTTTATTCTATTTGAAAAACACTGCAGGTGGAATCATACATGATCCTGTCAGATAAGGGGTTTGTGGTGGTAGAGTGTCTATCAGCATATTACAGTATTTATCCTACTGACTTCCATAACCACGGTTTTGAATAAAGGTGTAGCACAAGTTCAGTTTTATTTATGCATGCAGGAGTTGCAGAAAGTTTGGAAAAATGGTCTTTTTTCTGGTTGTCTTTTTCCAGGTAAGAAACACTCCAGCCATTTGATAGAAATGGAGGTAGTTTTAAGAACATACCAAGTGTCTGACCAGTGCTGTATTACACAGTTAACTTGCTTTTTTTGAGATAGCCCAGTAACTTCACAGGTCAACAGTTCAACTGTCTGCTGTTACACTTTCTTTACACAGACTGCCTGATACAGAGTCCCCTGATCCAAACAGAATCTGATACTTTCAGTTTATTTTTACATTTCCAGCAGCCAGGGCTCAGAAAATCTCCTTGGTGACACTTCTGTGACTTGGAGCCTGGAGACAAGATTTTAAGCTGCAGGAGAGAGTGGCTGTTCCCACTTCTCACATGGCTCCTCCTGTGTTTGGTATCTCCAACAGCAGCAAGTTAAGTGTGTGCAGTGGCTGAAAGCAGAGCTTACGCACTGAGTTAGGGGGCAACAAAACATTCATGCTAATGAAGCTGTGGGGAACCTCACACTGCTCAGGCCTCTTATACTACAAAAGTTTAAGTTATAAAATCCCCTTTCTCAAATTTATTTTACAAGTTCATTTGTTGGCCTTTTATAATAATAATAATTAAAAAAAAGGAAAAAAGTAAAGAAGCGTAAACATGTTCAGATCTTGCATTCTGCCTGTGAACAGCATGGTGCCTTTCTCCAGGGTTTTGTTTGGCAGCCTTACAGTAGTATTAATAATCATCCTCTTCATCAGAATCCAGTACTCTCCTTCTATTGAACTACAAGGAAAGGGAGAAGGTGAAAACAGGAGGGTCCCAGTGACTCCAGGCTGGCACCAGCCTTTGGCAGTGAATGCACTGCCTGGGGCAGAACCCACCCCATCCCTGAGCTGCCCCTGGGACAGGACAGGGCTGGGCAGTCCGTGTCCCACACCAGCTGCTGATGGCCCTGCTGGTTTAATCCCAGCACTCACCACTGCAGGGGCAGAGGGGGAAACAAACACAAGTTCTCCCCTGAACAAAACTGGTCCAATAGGTGCTATTTTTCTGCTGCGTTTCACATCAACATTATATTTAGGAAAGAAAGCTTACCTTCACTGTTGTTTTCTTTTCTGTTTGCTGACTCACTTTTTCAAGTATTTCTATCAAACCTTGTTCTGATACCTAGGAGAGTGGAAGAACAGCTCTATAAACACATCTGAGAAATGCTTAGCATCAAATGACTGAATCACAGTGCCCTTTCCTATAAAAGGGTTTGGATGGAATTATGTAACAGCATTTAGAAGCTCTCAACTGCCTTTTCAGTTATTTAATTGACATCTATTAGAAACATTCTTTTTTATTTTTAGAGTCAATTAGGTTTGAAAATGAACATACATGAGAAAGAATGAGGAACAGATACTCACCTTTCCAGCTAGCTGTCCAAATCTTGCCATCTGTATAAGATAATTCTCTACTGCCTTTGCTTTGTCTGGTTTCACAAGTGCTAAATTGCTCACTGCAACAAAACCAGTTCATTGTTCAGTTGGGTTTAAAACATTCCCTGGTACCTTCACTAGTAACTAAAATTGACAGATGTCCCTGTGAAATCATCTTCTTCATGGTAGGGTTGTGAAACAAACTGGAAAAAGCATTTTCACTTATGCCAGATCCAAAACAGTTCTATTTCTTACTTTTAAATATTTGTTCCCCATTAACCAATTTTAACTTCCCCTTCAATTCCTATTATTAATTAAAAAAAAGAAAATTAATTAACATCATTCAGATGTCAGTTAGCCCCTCCCCTCCAACCACTGATACTGCCAACTGAAAAGCTGCAAGTTTGTTTTTCTAGTCTGGCCTCTACACAAGCACAGATTTGCTGGATTTGAGCAGCACTGGAGGCCACTACATGAGACATTTTTATTAGAAAGTTGCTTGGATACTCACATCTTGCACGAGCTGCTTGATCAAGAACTTGAGCTAAAATAGTATTTCTTATCTCTGCTTCCCTGTAAGGCAAGATGAACCACACATTAAAAGTGGGATTTCAAATACTGAAAATAAAATGCACAAAACAGCAAACTACAGAAGCATTTTGATTCATGGAAGTGATTTCTTGAGGTCACTTCAAACCTTACATTTACAAGATTTCTTTTACAGCATTTCCTGTCATGGGCAGCTCTGTCTACGCTGAAGTTACACAGTTGGCAACATCTTCCACGAAATCAAGATGGAGTTTAACACTTACAGCTTCTTACTCACTGTGATTACTTAGAGACAAGATCTGTGCTACCCACTTTGGATCCTGCGCTCAGTTCCATGTGGGGTTCACCCCAAAGCAGTGTATGGCACCAGGAACAGTCCATGCAATTGCAAGACAAACCCAAACCTCATTATGCATCTAGAATTTTTCACTGTCTTCATATATTTACAATATTTGACTATCTGCAAACCTGCAATTTCAGTTTATGCAATTCAGTTAACACAAACTTGGACTGTGTGCAAAGTCAGCTCTTCAGACACTTGTTTTCAGTGTTCCCCTGGGCACAAACACTAAACACTGTTCCACACTAAGCTGTGACACAAATCATTGTGTTTTGTATTTTTCACTGCAACAGATAGCCCACAAAAATCACACCCTCCCACCCCAGCAGCTCTGCTGTGGATCACCCAATATAGTCATAGCCTGGGAACCACACTTGCATCAGTCAGATTTTAGCTATACTTGAATCTTTGACATTTCAACTTCTTTCTTCGTGGCTTTTTCCAACAACAAAACAAACACAAGGGAGTTTTCCAAAGAACTTAAATACTCCAAAAACCCCAAAGTAAATGGTTAAAAATTATTAGCAGATGCAAAATGAAAATTCAGTGGTCTCATTTATACCTCTGTTTTGCTTCCTGTTGAGATGGGTCACTGGGAGGCTCCTAAAGAAAGAGGCTGGAGTAAATACCACAATGCAGGCACATTTCACACAGGACAGTAAGTTTAAATATTCCCACGGTGTTGATGGAAGCTAAACATGCCTGCTGAACCTGCCCTGCCATGGATGGCATCCTGGAAATGGGAATCTGCTGCCCCAGCAAATAAATATGCTAAACTCTGCTTTCCTCCCAACGCAGTCATGCCCACAGTGGGATGAGTGCTGCTCCTGGGTCTATCCACACACTGCCTTCCTTTAGGTCCAGGATAATCACCTTCCCCAAAGCCCAGAAAACTGACAAAGCATTAGGAAGCCATGTAAGTCAATTAAAACAAGAAAACACAATCCCAGCATGGCAGCTGAGATCACAGAATCAGAATATTCTGAGCTGGAAGGGACCCACAAGGATCATCAACTCTAACTCCTGAAGCCAAAGAAAAGTAACTGAGGGGGCTCTTCAAGAGTTTGTCCTGCATTAAACACTAATACATATGAAAAGTAACTTCCAAGTCACTATTGGTGATGACTGTTCAGAAGCAAGTAACAAAAAAGGAGGAAAACCCTGAATTTTAAATGGAATCTGCACCCTGGATTTTACAGGTAACATTTAAAAGTGTGGAAGCAGGATGGGAAACTACAGAAAGGAAACAGGGCTGGTCAGAGGGATGGGAGAGCCTTCACAGGACAATAAAACTGACACTTCGTGTAAATACAAATATTCCCAAGGGGTGTCAGAGGATGGTGCCCAGGCCCTGTTCAGTGTGCCCCGCGACAGGGGGAGAGAAATGGTCATGAACTGAAACACAACAGATTCCACCTCCGATCTGATTTCTCCCATTATCCCTTACCCCACACTCAGCTCTGACCTCCCCCACTATTCCCATTATTCCTCACCCCATGTTCCGCTCTGATCTCCCCCATTATTCCCACTATTCCCCCATTACCCCTCACCCCATGCTCCGCTCTGATCTGCCCCATTATTCCCCCATTATCCCTATTCCCCCTCACCCCATGCTCCGCTCTGATCTGCCCCATTATTCCCCCATTATCCCTATTCCCCCTCACCCCATGCTCCGCTCTGATTTCCCCCATTATCNCTCCGCTCTGATCTCCCCCATTATCCCCATTCCCCCTCACCCCATGCTCCGCTCTGATCTCCCCCATTATCCCCACTATTCCCCCATTCCCCCTCACCCCATGCTCCGCTCTGATCTCCCCCATCCGCCGCGCCCTCAGCGCCTCCAGCTCCTCGTCCGCCATCGCTGAGGCCGCCGCGACAGGCGCGCCCAATCCACGGCCGAGCGCCGCGCCCGCCGCAGGCACGG